>JAPSGF010000034.1:3590804-3706691 GCA_035772895.1 Perdix hodgsoniae
TATCTGAGTGAACATGCACGACATAGTTCTCTAATATCTGAGTGAACATGCACGACATAGTTCTCTAATTTCACCATGAGGACAAACTATAATATACATTCATTTTCAGTATGGACTGTAGTGGTAACAAATTTGAAAAGTAACACTAAATTTATTTCATTCAACTTCTGCAATTCATCAGAAGGGAAACAGAAGAGAGAATAGAAATTGTAAGTGTAAGTGAAATTCTAAGGTCTTTTTTTTTTTTTTTTTCCACTCAACTGCTAAATGAAGCAGGTGATAATTGAAGAAATAATACTTTTTTTTTCATACCTTTTCCTAGTTTCATATTTAGAATACATGAATAATAGCTATAATATAGACGTTCACTGAAATTACAAAATTTTCAGATTTTATCAACCATTTTGGTTGAGAAACTGTGAAATGCACCTTCCAAAGAGAACACTCATCACAAAAACCAAAAGAACTGAACTAAAATTCCAAGCTACACTTCAGCCAATCTAAAGGAATGAAAACAAAATTCAAATTAACCTAAAATGAGAATGCTTTGACTTTCTCTATAAAAATTTATTGGATTCATCAATTTCTAAATCTTTTAAAAGAAAAACAGCACATATTCTATAACAAAATAAATTTGAAAAAATATTTCATTCTATTTTTCTTCTCTGGTAAAGGAGATGAATTTCTGGTAACTGAAAAGAAAATGTTACTGTTCCAAAAACATTTCCCTAATCAGATTTTAATGACATACCTGCTCAGTTAAGTAAACACATAAAATGTAACCACTGCATCCTTTTAAACAAAGCACTCCTTAGACTTATGTCTATGCATTTTGGTCAGTCATGCTTCAAATCAACAAGTACCAATAGTGTAAACTGTTCATCTCAATAACTTAAATATCTATATGCATCCCACTAAATACATAGTGACTCCTGTTTATATAACTGCACCTCAAGTATGTTCTTCCTTTTGTTCAGAGATGGCCTTGTATTTAGCATTCACTTTCATGAGCGTAAGGCATAGCAAGTTTCTGATCCTGTCCGGCTTCCTTACAAAACCCTTCACCTGGGCTTAAATCTTTCTTAATCTTGACCTTTTTAAATTGAAAATGTAAGGCTGCTGAATCCAGGCTAAGTCGATCTTCTGCGATAATCATCTATGAATATCTATGAATATCACCACTATATGCTGTGCAGCTTGTTTGTAATCAAGCCATGCCCAGTGAATGATTTGTTACTCTAGCTGTAACACCTTCGTGGACAACTGGATTAAGCACAGAAAAAATACTTATGTGAGCATCATATATGTTTACATATCAAACCATCTTTGCTTGGCATGCATGTGTAAGTGAAACTGCTATAAGCCCTCATCAAACTGACACTGTGTCCTCCAAACAGATGCTCCTGAGTGCAGGCAGCCAGGATGTAATAGCTGGATACAGACTGTGTTTGGGGAGTGAAGGGTTTCAAGCCAATTATGTTTCAGTGGCTAAACGTCCTGAGTTTGTTCTAATCCTGTCAGGATATATGTACAGACCCCTCAGAAATGAACTAAACACATTAAATATCATCACCTTTTATCACAGAAGGTGGGAAAATGCTTTCAAAGTAAAGTTTGAGAACCAGTTTGGCTCTCAAGAGAAGATCCTTTGTGAAACTGGCAAAATGCAAACTATCCTTATTCTGCCAGGTTTTGTTCCATTTTATTTATCTATTTTAATCATGCCTCAGTGAGCTGTACCCACTGTTCTGTTTCTTCATTGATGCTTGTCTCACTTCACATGTTTTATGAGATGCAGGCAGAGCTCACAAGCAGCAAACAGATAATTACAGCAGCCTCACAAAGATGGAAATTTGTACCAAGGAAAACCAAAAGTGAATGCTAACTTGATAACTCTGTAACATAAAACAGAAATTAAACTGCTTGACCATAATAATATATTGCTTTAACAATTAAAATATCCTGTACTGTATACAACTAACGTCACTCGCACTTATGAATAGATTATATTTCAGTCTGTTAATATTTACAGCCTCTACCCTTTGTCAAGTTCATAAAGATTTACTCAGTAATTATGGACTGGAATAACAAATAAAGACAGAAATTTTTAAACATTGGAAAGCTTGTAAAATCTACTCATATATATTATATAAGAATTCTTTAAAGTATATTTCACATATCTGACAAATTTTCTTACAGGTTCACTATATATCAAGTAAGCCTGAACAATTTGTTTCCTTTCCAAGTTCAGGATATTCACTTATACTTCTCTAAGAATAGTACTCTATTCTTTTTTGACTATAAAATTACCGTACACTTTACCATAAATAAACTGTTAATACTGATTATAACCCACTTATTGAAATAACGTATATCTAGAAGCTATTAACAAAACACCAACACTATTATCTAATGATTGACTCTATCTTAGATTCAACAAAGAAGATCAATTCTGTTAAATTTCATCTGAGAAAACAATTAGAGAAAGAATGACTCAGTTTTGGAAAATCTTACTAAGAAGCTTCAAACATCAATATTATCTTTAAAAAAAAAATTACTAGATTACTAGTAATGTAGCTAATATTCTGATTCAACAAGACAACTGGACACATGAGCAAGAGGGAGAAAATCCTACCCTTGGAACTGATTTTTCATGGGATTAAAATGACTCTGTGGCTAATTTTATCACTTTAATTTAGAATTAATAAACATATTTGCATTTACTTTTTCTCACTCAGCCTGGGACAGGACTTCTGTCCCTCTAAAATTAACTTTAACAAAAGCTTTGTCAGTATAAAACAGACATAACTTTTGTTAGAATGGAAGACAGAATACACAGAAGAATGTAAAGTGCCTAAATTCAAGGATGAGTCAGCAGCATCAGCACAACTCACTTTTCCTCAATCCTGTGGAGAAGCATAGAGGCTGAGAGAAAAATTCATGACATTCTTTATTGTGATTATCAACATACCAGGACATTAGTCTCCAGTAGTGAAGGACTACTTAACCTCATCTTTCAGAAATATAAAGCTAAGCTTTTGAATTGAGTTTCTGCACAAGTTTCTGTCTTACAGAACACTCAAAATGAAAGAAATTCAAATCAAATAGATCCATGACATTCACTTAGACACGGGAGCCTGCTTTGACAGGGGGGTTGGACTAGATGATCGCTATAGGTCCCTTCCAACCTTTACAATTCTGTGATTCTGTTATAAACACTGTGATCACAGCTGAGTCTCTAAGCAAGTTAAAACTGTAAGTGAAGTATTTAATACCACCACTGTTACAGAATTTGGGAAATTTAAGGAGGACATAAATATTTCTAAATACTTCAGATAGTACAAAAGTTGCACAAGTATAAAACAAGAAACAACTTCTTTATCCTATTAAACTTCCCACTTTTGGAACTATAAAATAGCACTGTATCCAAAATATAGTTGGAAACATGACTTTGCAGTGCTGCCATACAACAGATATTAAGTTTCACAAAAGGTAGCAAGTTGACAAATATTTTAGGAAATCAATTTTTTTTCAGTAGGAAGAATTTTACTCACATAAATAAATTAGCTAAATTAGTAAAATCCCTCATAGTAAAATTCTATTTTTAAAGTCACCTGTGAAGCCATCTTATCAGTTTTACCAGTATTAGTACCTCATACGATGAAAATCCATTATTAATTTATTCCCATTATAAACATACAGATTTTCAGTCCAAAATGCAGTTTGAGATAAAATTGTCACTCTCACACTCAACATTTTCTCTCTTTATATCCAACATGGATACTTATCCCTATATCTCTTCATATAAATACTTATATTTAAATATACATATATGTAAATATGGGGAGAATTAATGCACATATGCATAGAATACTTCTTTCCCCTTGAATAATATTATCAGATTGTTTCTTGCAAAATTAAAGCATTAGAATCATATAATTGTGTAATGACCATGATCATAGAACATCTCAAGTTGGAAGCGACCCACAGTATCACTGACTCCAACTCCTGGTTCCAGGACCACCAGAAATCCAAGCCCTATGTTGTCAAAACACTCCTTGAAATCCAGCAGCTCAGCGCTATGATCATAGCTCTGGGGCGCCTGTTCCAACCACCCAGTGATGTAGAACCTTTTGCTAACACTTGGCCCAACCCAACTCCGGGGACACAGCTCCATGCCATTCCTTCAGGCCCTGTCCCTTTCACCAGAGAACAAAGCTCTGTGCTGCCCACTGCTCCCTGTGAGGAGGTGCAGCTGCCATGAGGTCTCTCCTCACCTTATAATTACCATTACAAATCACCCTCTGTTTGCGACTAGGAAAAGTCATTCATATCAGACGACATTGAATTACTGTGTAGAGAAAAAATACGTTTAGTTTATTTATGTTATCCTCTGGGTTATTAAACTTAAGTGCATTGATACATTTCCTAAGTCATAATTTTGTTTTCAGAAATGATGTTAAATGCTTTGTCTACTACACAACTGTATCACTCCAGTGAAATGTATGTTTTCAGGAGCTGTTACTTACCAGGAAAATTTCAAGCTCAGTTTCTGAATACATGGGCAGATTACAGATTTTAAATTCAACACAAAAGATAAATTGGACATTTAAAGAAAGGCTTAAAGACACTGATGCTGGAATGAGTCATAAATATATTTTAATTTTGAGTCTATAGAACATTTGATATTAAAAAGAAATCACGTATACTACAGTACTATACATTTAAATAACAGAAATGTGTATTTTACCTGCTTGGTCTTTAAACATTTTTGATATGACGACAGGCACTTTGTGCTCAGCACCACCCTGTAAAAGATGCATATTAGTTGCGAGACCACAATCAAGAATGAAGTGAACTAGTCAAACTAAAAATAAGAGATGTTTTTCATACCTTTATGCTTAAGCCCAAGCCACCAACTGGTTGTCTATGAAGTGTAACAGTTCTGTGCTTTAAAAAATTGCAGAAAAAAAATAAATTTAGGTGAAAACACAATATTTGAATAGGCACAAATAGGCACAGAAAATGCTTTAAAGTGCTTTCTACTTATAAATAAATAAACAAATAATTTTCAGTGGTACCCTGGAAATGATATGATCAAGTTCTATTCTGAAATACCATTCAACACTGATTTATAGGCATTTCTTTAATCCCTTAACACAGAGAGCATAGCTGTTCAATGAACTCTACGTGCAGACTTTTAATATATTTTTCTACCATTGATGTGACATTCTTCCTAAAAAGAAAATTTCACTTTTGCTTTATTTCGATAAATGATTTCATGAGAAAAGTATGATGCAATTTGAGATGCATGTTTTCATAGCTAATTTATCTTCTTTAGCTGCTATCAGGCTTGCACATGATACTTATTCTCGTATTTCCATCACAAATACTGATGTCTTCTAATCATTATCTTCAGTCATATGCTATTTTTGCATCATGTGCTAAAAGACTTCTTGTGATTGCATTATTTTCTTTGCTTTTCATGTTTAAGTGCTTAAAGATAAATGTTTATTGATATCTTTCTGTAGCAGCCTATCACACGTTTAATAGTACACTGAATTTGATGTTTTGTTAATGTGCAAATCATGGTGACTGACAACACAATAATATCAGTTCATCCATTGATAATAATTGCAGAGCTAAAATAACTTTTTTGCTACATACTGAACAATAGTGCATATAATGACATCTTCCAAGAACTGGAATGGCAGTTCCTGAATGTGTAAAATTGTGTGGCCAGCAGGAGCAAGGAGGTAATCATCCCCCTGTACTCAGCACTGGTGAGGCCACACCTCGAGTCCTGTGTGTTGGGCCCTTCAGTACAAGAAAGAGGAAATGGTTGCAAGTTGTACCAGAGGTGATTTAGATTAGACATAAGGACAAACTTTTTATCTCAGAGAGTGGTCAGGCACTGGAATGGCCTGCCAAGGGAGGTGGTGGAGTCACTGTCCTTGGCAGTGTTCAAGAGGCGTCTGGATGAGGAGCTGCATCCAGTAGCTTGTGGTAGCAGTGGTAATAGGAATGATCTTGCAGGTCATTTCCAATCTTGTAATTCTATGATTCTATGACTTTGTTTATTCTTTATACCAGAGTTCATATATGATATCACTTTTATATAAATATATCTTGTTTAGGTATTTTATGATTTCACTAAGTCAGACAAACACTAATTAGCTGAAGTCCACAAGTAATTTTTTGTTTGTTTGTTTTTCCTAACACCCACCTTGCCAGAATTAGGTTTATTTTAATTCAGAGAAAAAGGGAACATGATGCATGACTTCAGTTTCATTTTAGGAAGGTAAAACTAATGTAAACATATTTCCTTGCAGTGAGAAAGACCTTCTCAAAGAAGAGATGTTAGACAGTTGTAATGGAAATAAGCCTTAGGGATGAAAACAAAGAAGTAAGGAAACCAGAGCCATGTAATTCTACAGTAAGATCCTCCAAAATTCTTCCAGAAGTCCCGGCAGAGCTGGGGAGATAAGGTTTCAATGCCTACCTAAAGAAATGGCACCAGGAATATAGATTCAAGTTCATCAGAAATTTGAGAGTTTTTGAAATAAGGGAGACTGTACACGAGTCACCAAATTCATCTGAATTGTAAAAGAACCAAAACTGCTTGTACTTAAAATACAGAAATGCTGTGACTAAAGTTCCACACTGTGCTAGATAAGTTTATAAGAGAGAAGTTAGTGCAATTGTGTTGCATCCATTATGGATGTAAGTAGAAGAGTTCTATATCCAGAAATGAAGGACAGTTACAGTGATTTTATAGGAAACATAAAACAGAATGCTAGGAAGTAAATCAAAATTATACCAAATCTGAACTAAAGAGAGGTATAAACACTCTGGAGATGTAGGGAGAAAAAAACAAAACAAAACAAAAAAACAGCACAACTATAACAGAATGTAAAGTATATAAGAAAGGTAAAATAGGCTAGATAACCAGCACAGTGAATGCTATGTACTAAAGGGAACTACGGGCTCAAAACTAGTAAGCCAACTACCTCAAGAAGTAAAACATTTTCCATGGATTTAAGAGTTTGCATTAGTGACTAGGATAACAATGACTGACGTGAAGACCAGCAATAGGAATATGAAATATAACACTGATAACAGACTTTGTTTAGTTTCAGATCAAATACTCATAAGGAGATGGCACAATAACAAAAAGCAGGTCTCTATTAGTTGTGAGAATCTTTCTTTGTTTTTTGGCTCAAAGCTTGCTTTCTGAGGTATTTCTTGTGATAAGACTGACTTGTCTAGGAGATGAGTGACAGCTGTTGCCGTGTAGCAATCAACATCACTGTGTGGACAATGTTAGCTGTTTGCCTTCGGAAGAGTGTGCTCAGGACTATTTACTGGTGGAAGATCTGGCCTGTGACTAAATAACTCCAGCTTGCTATGGGAGACTGGGGGATGATGCCATTGTATCCTGTGAAGGCAAGATACAAGTTGGTGCCTCCCTGCTCCCTCTTATCTGCTGGCAAGGCCAGGAAGGTAGGAACAAAGGAATTTCCCGCTGAGATCGCAAAGCCAGAAGCTGCTACTCCAAGGAGAGCTGACTCAACCACATTGGATTTGAGCTGTCACTCCAAAGACAGCTGACTCGACAACTGTCGTCAACAGAACAACAATGTCTGACGACCCACCACTTCTGAAGATCAAAGACTGAACTATGAACCACACTGGATCCATGGTGGTGACTATCTCCCTCTTGCTTCCTATAAAGACACCTTTCTTCTTTTTTCCTATCTTTTCTATCGCTCTCCTTCCCTTCTCCATTACCCTAATTCATAATAGTGTCTGTCCTCCCTTTCCCCATCTCCCTAATTAAGATTTGTGATAAACTGGTCGGACCTACATTTGAACCGTTGTTTCTTAATCTCACGTCAGGTATACAGATATTAAAAGAACCTCCTCTCCCTTCTATAAAATGGAGCAAGACATCAGTTACTGTTTCATGGAGCCTCACAAGACTAGACTAAATACTTGCCCTACAGTTTAGTAGCATGCAGGATATAGTGAAAACATTCACAGTTGAAAAACTACTCTGCAAAGGCAACTGCTATGCACTTATTATTCAACATTTATGCTGTGGTGATACCTAAAAGGGGGAGCGTACAAAACCTACGAAGCTTGTTGAAAGGCAGAATAAAGGGGCACAGCTTAGAACATAAAAATTTCATTGGCAGCATGAGGAGTTCTTAAGGCTACCATACTAGAAGCACAGAGCTACTGAATGGTACTTATTAGAAAGGCTTAACTAAGCAAAAAGGGAAACAATGTGGCTAAGCAGGAGGTTGAAAGGTTATTAGATGAAAAGAGTGGTGGACATCATCTTCAAACAAAGTCAGGAACATACACAAAGTGAAAAACAGAATCACGCAATACCAGAAGGGAGAAATTCAAGAGCTACCAAAAAGAATCACAATTAATAATAAATCTTCAAATCTACTAGGAGCAGCAAGTCTGCCTAAGAAATCACAGGGCTGATTTATGATCAAGATATAAAAGGTATACTCAGAGGAAGGAAAGATAAAATAACACTTTTCATTAGGGCTTTGTGTAAAAGAGACAAGAAAAATTCCTCCAGCATTCGTTGTAAGATAAAGGATGTATAGATCTGAATTTGAAATCATTTCAGAAGCAAAATGACTAAATAACAGTACCAAATCACCAGGGTTTGATATCATTCACCCTAGTCTTAAAGGAACTCACAGATTAAACAAAATATAGAATCACAGAAGATCCTGAGTTGGAGAATAGCAGGAAAATTCCTTCCCTAATCCTGCTGGCCACATCATTTTTGCTGACACCAGGATGATGCTGGCTTTCTTGACACTTGGGCATGCTGCTGGCTCATGTTTAATCAATTAATGGCCAGCACCCCTGGGTACTTATCTGCTGTGCAACATTCTAGACTGTCTTCTTGAAGTCTGTAGAGTTTCATGAGATTGTAGTGATCCAAGCACATGACCCAGTGCTTAGCCTTGCTGAATGCAATAACAGTTAAGTTGGCCCACTGATTCAACATATCCAGATTCCTCTGCTGACTCTTCATACTCTCAGAGCAGACCAACAATCCCTCCCAACCTGGTGTTATCTGCAAACTTACTGAGGGAACACTCTATCCTCTCATCCAGATCACTGATAGAAATATTAAACAAAACTTCATAAAATGTTCATTTCCTCCCAAAGCTTGCAATTCAGAAATCTTTTTAAAGAGAAACCAGAGATAAACACTCATTGCAGAAGTCTAATTAGAACTATGATTTTTCTAAACATAGAAAAATAATGGAATTTGTAATTTGAAATAGTATTATAAGCAGTTTTATGTAGTGCTATAATAATATACATTCCAAAGATATGGATTATCAACAGATATTTTCATAAAAACACTGCATTATACATTGCATGAAATTTAAACAAACAAATCTCGGATGTTTTGGCCAATGAAAACGTTTCTTATGAAAAAAACAAACTAACTAACTAAAACTAAACTGGAACTAAAACATAGTTCCCGTACATAAAATGATTTCCTTTCCTCCAAGGCAGAATCTTCATTCTTTGCAATCTTCAGAAAGTTGTTCCTGTGGTGTTTTAAATAATCTCTTTACATTTATCACTAAGCAATCTTATTCAATCACAGATTCAGCTATAATATCTCCTGACCTGTGAAAATAACTTCTCAATTTGTTAACAAGCCCAAGGAAACTTATTTGATTGCTCTTATTGACATACCTTCCTGAATGACATGGTTCAAATTGAATTAATTTAATCACCTGTTCCAACTCTTACTTTGCCAAGTGTCACAATTATATCTTCTCCATTACATAGCACTTAAAAGCCAGTATGAAAAACAATCCATATTGCCTAACACACCCAAGTAAAACTTTTGTCTCATTCCAAAGAGAGTACCACTCATGGAATAGCATTTACTCTGCAGGAGGGTTAGATCATAATCCACCAGCTTTATAACTCATCAGTGTATACAGCTTGGCAACAGGGTCTGTATCTTATAACAATGTTTACAAACAACTGCATTGCAGAAAAAGCTGTCAAAAATATGAATAAGCAGAAATAATTTTGACCAAACCTAAGATACTGACAGCCATAGTCTACACGTAAAAGTTTACCTCTGGAGAGGTCTTCTATATCTGTATTCATTCTTATGAAGTGGCATGACTGGAGCTTAATGGGCAATGTGAGAAGGCAATTACAGTCCTTATTTTTGTTAGTTTGATTTTTAACAAGATTTTATATCCCCTGTAATGCCTGACTATTTTATCTTTATTACCAAGTTGTTAACAAATAAACTAGTACTTATGGAAAAAGATCTTTCATTAGAAATGATCTTAAAGAACAATGGGATTTCAGAAAGAAATAGTGCTTGAAGAACTCCACATGCACTGATATGAACAAATACATCTGGAAAAGATGCACTGTATTTCCTTAATCTGTGTCAGTCTGCAAGAAAATTTTAGTGAATAAACAGACTATTCCCAAATGTCAAACTGAAGGAACAATAGATTGTAAGACAAAGATTGTCAAGGTTCATTGTTTTTTTGTTTTTCTTTCACTTTATCAATCTAAGACCACTATGCCAAGTCTAGAGGTATCCACCTGAACTCTCCTGTCACTGGGCAGGAAGGTCACATGAGGAACCACTTTGCAAGCTACTCATCTGGAGTGAGAATCTCCCCACTGCAGGACCTACAAGCTGAGTCACTCATCAACACTGAACACACAAATCGCTAAATTTCTTTGGTACCTGAGCCCACCTAGTCCCCATAGTTCAACAACAATAGGCTATTATTAACAGCAAACAAACTAGCCTTTAAACAGCATAACTGGATAAACAGAAAAATAGGAAAACATAAGCAAATAAACCATTCCCTTACTACCACATTGTTCTGGGTACATTTTTGTTAGATGAATAATCTTTATTTCTACTACTGTTCTATCTATTTTTTATTGGAGACAATAGCCTCAGAAAGTATTCTTAGTTATTGAAAGTAAGATAACAGTTTTAGTACAGGTACTACATGGCAGGTTAAAAACAGAAATAAAAGCCTATCTTAGTAAACAATGTCAGTAAGAGCAGAGGTAGCCATCCAAACCCTTGGGAAACACGTGGGGAGAAATGAAGAATCAAAACAAGAGAGAGTAATAGGAAGAGTTAAAAGAGAAGTCGACAAACTGTCCCATATGGATGCAAGTGAATATATGGTCTGATAGAAGAAAGGAAAAGAAGGCTGGTATTTTAAGTACCTATCTTGTCTTATCTTTCCCTTGTTCAGCAACTCCTAAAGCTTCCAAAAGGAAGTTATGAGGTTAAAAAAAATAAAATTGAAGAAACAGATCTTGTGAGAATGTGAGATCCAGTAAAAATATACTGTCATGGTTTAATGATTTTTGGTTATCAGTATTCCACATCATAACATCATGTAATGCACTGGGGGTTGGACTGTTGATGCTCAAGTTCCAGGTACCTGTCCAGAGGACAAGAACTACATACACGAGGGGGCTTTGCAGTCAGTGAGGAGATGTAACTTATTTTGCAAAGTCACTTGATGTTCTCTTCTTTGTCCTCTCTTCTTTGCCTGTGCTTCTCCGTCTGCTTTTCTTCATCGGCTCAACTGGACTGCACTTCTCACCTCAGTGTTGTGGTGAAGCCTATCCACCTTTTGCACACACTCTCATTATATTTTGCTGATACTATATTTAGTAAATTAGTTTGTTTCACCTCAGGTCGTTGCTGCAGTTTTCAAACAGGGGTCCCCTGTTTCCTTTTTCCAGAGGTGCAGATATGCGGATCCCTCTGCCCCACCAGTCACGGAACCGGGCCGAACCAGCCCATAAACCATTGACAGTACCATAAAATGCAGAGCTCCTGCTGGTTGTTGTACATCCAAAAGAAACAAAAGAGGATGCAGTAAAGAGGAAGAATATGTTAAATCTTTCAGGAAGTCATCTCCTAAACAAAGATAGGGAAGTGCACAAATGAGGATTTTCTCAGCTTACTCTCACCATTCCTGGAGATTCCTCAGCAATTTAAGCTGCATGTATTTAATGTTCTGCCATGTACCAAGATTCCCACTTCTACTCACACAACCTTTGCTTCTCACTGATTGGTAGCACATTTTCACCTTCCCAGTTGTTTCAAAGGTTGCAGTCCACCTTATATGGATTCAATTCCTGGCTCATTTCCTAGAAATATGGATTTTAAACTGCAGGAGTGGCCTGAACAAGATTTTTTCCAGGCAGAATTCAGAAGAAACAACATGCATAGGACAGCGCATACAGCAACCTTAACAGCAGGAGGTGATGGATTATGGTTAATGACTAACAATCTAGACATCTAGATGATACATCTAGAATCATACACCCTTATGTTGGCATGAAAAGATATTGTGGAACATGTCAGAAGAATTACAGTGCCATCATCTAGAACTGGAATACAGAGATTCAGAGTCAAAGAAAACTAGAATCTAGAAAGCAATGAGTTTTGATCACTTCCTTAGCCATTACATTTACTAATTATATTACCATATGTTTTACAGCCTTTATTAAAGATGATATGAGTATACAAAAAGCCAAAGCAGTCAGTAGAGCGTGAGGAAAAAGTAAATTTCACTTAGCTGATTTGGCCAGATAACGTGCCGTACCTGTTGTAAATACTGCCCTCACAGGAACTGTAAAAAAACAGGATCAGATAACTGACTAGGTAAACAATCAAATAAACAATATAACAACTTTTCCATAAAACTATACTGGGGGCGGGATGTCAGTTAAACAACTTTACTAGAAATAATAATAGCCTTCCTGTTGATTATAACATGTCTAGCCTCTAGGAAAAGCTTTTTGTTCAAGTGATGTTGTATAAATTTCAGTGCTAAGTCCACCAGTTTTAAATGTCTGTTACAGCTTTAGGAATAATTAAATTTGTATTGAAGTGTAACTTCTTGGAGTCGAATTATGGAGCCAATGGAAATATAAGTCAGGAAATCCCACAAAAGAGAGGAAAAGTATGAATTAATACTCCATGACATCCTGTGATGCCTAATTCTACACTTCCACGAAGAGGAGGCAGGCTATAAAAAACATGTAGCTAAAAAGCAAAAGATTACTATTAATGGAAAACAGAGTTGAAACTTTTAACTTTTTCCATTGCTCAGTATGTAACCTTTTCCAAAAAGGAACAAGAAGAATGCATCTATAACAACTGACTGAGGCATGCCAGTAGCCCTCAAGTTTTGTATGGAGATAAAATAAATCTTTTCACATGCTAACTGAAATCTGGGACAACTGCAGCAAATTCTTAATAAATATAGTATAATAAGATACTTTTATCAGTTTACCTTATTATCACTGTTTCTATTACTGTAGATCAAAGTCTCAGAGTCATTTTTTTCTTTAGAGTAAAATGAAGTCACACATTTTAGTTTCAAAGCCTGCCAACCTAAAGGAGGATTATATAGAAAACAGAATCAGATTGCTCTCAGAGATGCACAACAAACAGAGGAGAGGGATGTCCCTATTTGAAGCTAAAGAAATTCTAGTTGAGCATGATAGTAAAGCATATCACAGCAAAAATGGTTATGCATTAGAAGAGGCTGCCCAGAGAGGTGGTGGAAATTCCATCTCGGGTAACATTCTGAACTTCAATAGACAAAGCCCTCAATAAGTTGCCTGAGTAGTTAAACCTGCACTGAACAGTGGGTTGAATCAGATAACCTTAAGAGGTTCCCTCCAATCCAAATTATTCTGTGACTTACAATACAGATGATAATACAAATTTGGATTTCCAGAGCTACTAATAACATATACTGGAACCAATGGTAAGATATGTTTATGCTTCATTTTCCCTACTTCTTTTAAATAAAAAGGCATCCTATAACAGAAATTAGCAGTTATTCTTTATTTGAATAATTTCATTTACATTCATTTTGTGCAACATTTATATGTTGGATGGTGATATAATAAAGATGAAGAGCAGAGTTGGCATCCATTAATATCTAACATACTATAATTGGAAATGCTCATGTCTCTACTGTAGTCATCTATTTTTCTTCTAGCTCTTGAAGACTTTGAGCTGCTAAACTAGCTCTCACAAAGTATACAGTAGCGATTTAATGACCTTTTCAGTCTGCCATGTCTTCATGTACAATAAACTGAAATTTTAATAAAGGACACAGCTGTAGTAACACCAGTGCTGTGCTGCCTTTTCTTCTGTCCTGGTGGTATGTTAACTTACCCACAGCTGGGCTCTTTACACATCTCAGGGAAAGACTTTTCTTCAGACACATCCGTAGTACCCTACACATCACTATGCTGTTACATTTATTAGTCTTCCTAACTTAAGCTACTTATTCTTTTTATCTTTATTACTGAGATTTGAGGTTTTTCATCATGCTGATGAATAATCATATTTATTATTTATTTTGTGATACTAACTCTTAGCTCTTCTCAAAATGATGGCAGAAGCTTATGATCTTTCATAACAAAAATCCTAAGGAATTGCTTGATTGTTATACATATCTAGGTCAGCTTTTCAGCACATGAAAACAAATAAAAAATAGTTAAATAATGCATTTTCTCTATACGAATGATCTTAGTTTCAAAAGGAAGAGTATTTCTTTAATCATCCACTTGATGTTTCAAAATATAGATAAAAATGTAAATATTAGCTGATTTTAAAAGCTCTTAAAATTTATTTTGGTTATATATGCATATTAATGGTGACAGAACAGACTGGGCAAATACGGTAGTAATAGTAGTTACCTAGACAGAAACACAACTTGGCTTAAAAAATAAACTTTAGCCCTTAACATCTTTTCTCTAGAGCTTTGCTAAAATAACATTTTTTTCTGTGGCCTTATTAGTATCTGACTTATAAAGGAAAAGAGTCGTAGCAGTTCATCAGGGATTGAAACTTAATGCATTCTATTTTTTTAATTCAAAAAATCATTCAGTTTTTCCTCCCTGTTTGGAATGGAATGGTTCAGCTCAGAGACCTTATTCATCTACCTGACTTCACTCTGCCCAACTCTAGGTTAAGAGAGGACAGAAATTTGGGCATGTAGAACACATAGATTTTTGTCATTCTAATTCTTTTGCCTCACATAATCTTTTGAAGACTTCTCTTCCTACTGAAAACCTGTCTGACCATAGATCAAGTCAGAGACAATTCAGCTCTGTGAGAGGGACTGATTGTGGTAAAAAGCCAGATGCAATTATTTCTTTATTTAACTTTGCAAGTAAAATTCGAGCAGAAAAAAGAAACCAATATAAAATGCAAATTAAAAGAGAAAAGTGTTTATGAAAGGAAGAGAGGCACAAAACTGTGAGGTTAAAACAGTAAAAGGATAGACAGTAGTAAGGAAGGGAATGAGATACTGTGACTTTGTAAGAAATTAATTTTAACATATTAAATGACAAAAAAGTTATTAAAAAATCATACTCTTCAGTAAAAACATATTATGGGAAGTATAAAAAGGAATGCCTGTTTCTCCTTTAACTGAAAATAGATCTTACCATGGCACTCATTTAATTGATAATGGATTCCTTTCTGTAAGTGTTATTAAACTACCATATAAAAGAAAGAAAAAAAGAACCTTCTGACAAAAATACTCAGAATTTAATTTAAAAAATTCTTCTTCTTTCCAATATACCATTTCTATCAGTATTTTCATGCTTCAAGGGTGCTGATCCAACTTTACAGACTTTTTTCCTATGAATCTGAACATTTTGAACATAACACTGAGTCATGAAGATTTACATGGACTACTTGGATTTCCCAAGCCCAAATTACTGAATTACATTTTGACCTACACTGTGATAAAGCTAAATGTTGAGGTGAATAATCGGTTGCCTTTACACTACTTTCCTCTATACATATCTTGAATTCCAGAAACGACATTCCTCTCTCTCTCTCTCTACTTTACTTCCAAGTAAAATGATAGAAAACAAGCCCTACAACTGCTCAAAGATAAAGTTTTCTCTGTGCATAAAGATAGTACCTAACTATGAATGTGAGATGGCAAAACACGAAACAAGTAAAGTTCAACATGACACCAATAAAAGATGGGCATTCTACAAAGACAGCCTTTTATCTGCACAATCAGTGTGAAATCCTTGGGAATGATATGTACTGCTGAAAGTCCAAACCACCAAAGTAGCACCTGTGATAACTGACACCTTTGCCAGCCCTCAGCATTCAGAAATGCATGGAGCCAGCAGCTAAACATCTGCAAACCCTGTCCTCAGTATTCCTCAAGGTCAATGAATCTGTGAGCAAAAGGAGGAGTGGAAACAAATGCACGAAATGCATTCCATGCATTTATTATCACAAGTACATACAGGGCTTACTTATTCAATTTGTTCATTCGTATATCCTACTTAAGGAGAAAGATTTTGGTTTTAGAGTAACTTTTCTGTATTCTTCCTACATGTTCCACATCACTCCAGGAAGAAGACAAGCATGTTATTTCTATTTTTGTTGCAAAGGCATTAGTGTGATAAATGATCATGTCAAAATAAAGATTAACTATGAGTAACTAAGAAATAATAAGTATAGAAAGGAGAATGAATCAGTAAGAAAAAATGATTGTGACTGCTATAGAATTGACTTTCAAGTTACAGTTCTTCATTAATATTTTGAGTCATACAGAGGAGAGCATTTTCTTGAATCACGTGAAATATAAAGCATTTCTCTCCTCTGAATCTATCATGTGTAGTTGTAAATTTAAAACTTCAGAGTTACCAAAAATGTCGCTAAAGAACTACCACATTTTTCAGCCTGATTTCAAATTCTGCTTTTGAGCTCCTGAGTAATTCACATACTGTAAAATACACAGTGCTTATCTTAATTGGCCTTTGTTTCAAATGCTAATTTTCCAAAAGTTTTAATTTGATTAGGTATAATATAGAAAAAGTAAATACTCCCATCAAGGTATGACTTAATCCATTTTTATGAATTAAAGTTTGACAAAGATAGCCTACATTGAACTAACCCTTTCAGAACCTGTCTTCCTGTCCTGTCTTCCACCTGGAAATACTATTTAGGGCATCTACAGAATGTAGGAGAAAAGTGTATCAAAACGTGAACCAACACAAATCTCGATGCTCCCAAGATAAGATTTGGATTAACCATTCCTTCCTATTATTTTTTTTTTTTTTTATGAACGATCAATGAGTGACAATAAATACAAACACAAATCTGATAGAACTTTTTCTCAGATGCAATCATCTTATGATGTTTAATTCAAGAATTAGCCAGGGCTGGGCAAGATAGAATTTCAAATCCTTTTCCAGGAAAGAAAGTTTATACACAAGGCACTTAAATATCACTGGCATAATGATATACACTTAGATGCACAGACACAATATATTGCAGCCATGTAACACATTACATACTTCTATTAGTCAATAAATTATCTTTCACTCCAATACCATAAACTGATCACTACAGAAAACAAAGTGCAGTCAAAAGCACAGAGATATAGAAGCACTTACATTTGCACTGCGATCACTTCCACTAACACAGACGACATCTTGTTTTTGAATTGTTAATACCTCTTTTGTGAGCTTCAGTCGGATGTCATGAGCATTCTCAGATACTTCATCATACAACAAAGCAACACCAGTTTTAGTCTGTAAAAGCAAGGCACAGAAACAAAGAATTAAGATTATGAACATTTCTTAGTGATAACTAATAACTTGTACCCCATTCAATACATAAAATTCATATAAACAAACATTGTTTAAAGAAAGTGGAAAACCGGTCTGCTTTTCGGGCTCCAAATGAATTAGACATAGAAAGCCTCTTCTATGCTGTAAAAAGCAGGGAAAATTGCCTTTGAAGTAATCATTAAAGCACAAAAAGAAATCATCCTCCCTTGTACTTTTTCACAAAGAAATATCACTGTTGAAGTATGTTCTTTTTGTTTTCAATTGTATGACTTGCTGTGAAACTGTACTATAAGCAGATAGATAATGTACGTATAAATCTATGTGAATTCATTTTTCTGTTCAATAAAAAAGCACAATAGTGTTTCTGACTCAGGGGTTTCCCATGTACTATGTCAGGTATCTATTACAAATGTTGTTTTTATGATAATTCTATCATGATGCAAAAATAGGTTTTCATCTTATAAAACACACGGATATACATACTCTGATCACAAATGCTGGTGTCACAGGACTTCAGTTGGCTAAGGTCAAGATGGACATACATTTCTGAAATTACCACTGGACTGTTAACTAGTAATCTCGCTTCAGTAGTCAAGTATTTTGGTATCAAAGTTTTTCTTCATGAGTAGTAGTAAGTAAAATCAATTTTAATTTTTGGTATATTCACTTATCCGTAAATTTTCCATTATTATTCAGTCAGCTCTTTTCTTAAAGAAAAACTGCGGAATTTGCACTGTTTACATCTATTTGTTAAGAAAGGGAGACTAGTGCAATTTCATAGTTTCATTTCACAGAAGAAGAAAAGAAACACCTGTTATGAAATATATTATCATATTTAAGAATAATATTTACTAATTTATGAGGCATATAACAATATCATCACATCACTGCACTTTTTTCCATGCAACTGAAGAACAGTCATACATAATTTAAGGTTTAGCTGCAAAATTTGCTCTCAAAAGACTGTTATGAATCAAGTTTGTGCATTTTATTAAATAGTAGATTGCCAAAAAAGAACGGAGAAATGGAATTAAAGAAGAAAAGTACCCCATGTACTTTTAAACAAAGGACTTGAAGTAAAACTAAATACGAAGCTTTATTTTTATAATATTTTCATTTCTCTACAAAATTAGGGGAAAGATTTGTGGTAAAAAAAGTAAATTATTATTATTATAATTATTATTATTAAATTATCATTAGTAAAAAGCTTTGGTCTGTGAAGTCATTTTAAACTTAAGGCACTTAAATTTAAATATGTGTAGCTCTATGGATAATCAAGTGTGAAAGCTTCCCTTATATTTACAGAAATTGAAAGCACAGCAATTATATTTACTCTTAAGTACATACACAGCAGATGTTCATGAGGTTCTGCTCTCTCTAAGCTAAAACGAGTTATTCCCATGTATGTCACTGTCACCATTTAAGACACTTTAGAATGTCCAAGACACCCATTCTAAGATGAGTGTAAGGCTGATGTAGGGCTTACAGGACGTCCATGTCCTTGTAGCAGGAGATGAGACCAGATCTCCGCAATATGATGGGATGTGGACACTGATCATGCCACAGGAAACCCACAAACAGGTGTCTTAAACTTTTTGTCAGATTTGGTTCAAGTTTACAGAGCACAAATGCACACCTAGAATGGTCATTTAATGTTCAATTCACAAAGGAAACCAAGTACAGCAAGAGTGCTGTAACAAAAGCATTAAACATTCTCACCTGTTTGGAAACTGACATGTATTAATTATCCTAAAGTTATGACATTTTAAATTTCCAGCAATTATGGATGATATATCAATACCCTATAAATGAAAACATATTAAATTTGTGCCAAAATCATCTGCTTAAAAGCAGTGGATATTTTTGTATAGTGGACACACTGCCTTGCAAAACCATCTTCCCAGCACCTTTTTGCTACCCACTAGTTCTACATCTCTATTCTACCCTCATTGGCAATCACAGTTTCTTTGGCTGACGCACCAAATTATGCTCTACAGAAACATCTTGAGAGAGCAAAACTATGTGAGCACATTACCCAATCACAAAGCAGACCATTTCTCTTGCTAGTAACTGTTTCATAGGTTTAGAAGAAACACAATGGAAAATATCCTGAAATATGTAGAGTATCAGATTAAATAACTATCAAATTACTTAAAGTGAAAGTCTCACTGAAACTCATCTATTCCCATCAAATTCCAGTATCTAGCTCACATTTCATTTAACTTCTTACATGAACTAAGATGACATGCGACAGCACCTTGTTTGCATTCAGAATCAATAAGATTAATTCAGATCTCTCTCAGCCTTTCAAGTCTGCTTTTTTAGACCATTATAAATGGCTGTGAATCAGAGTTCAGAACATTCCCTTCTTCACTCTGTGTTGAAGAGGGTGGTGTACACAACTCTACTGCAAATTTCAGTCCACAAAAAGTGCTTCTTCAAACTAAGAACATTTAATGGGAAATAGGGTAGATTTAGGTTAGATATATGGAAAAAATATTTTACAGCGAGGGTGGAGAGACACTGGAACAAACTGCCCAGAGAAGTGGTTGATGCCTTGTCCCTGGGGGCTTTCAAGGTGAGGCTGGATATGGGCCCGGGCAACCTGATCTAGCTGTGGATGTCCCTGTTAATTGCAAGGGAGTTGGACTAGAGATCATAAAGCAGAATTACGTGTTCTGCAAGAAAGAAAAGAACAAATAGAGAACATGTAGAGCTGCATAGGATTTAGGTACTATAGAGAAATATAAATTAAAATTCATTTGGGCAGAGGAGAAAAATAAATGTTGGTTTCCATACTTCTGATGGGGTTTCTAGACACTGTCCTCAAGAAAAGAAGCATGAGGCACATGCCTATGTCCATATGTGCACATTAACACAGAGGGAAGAAGAGGTAAAAAGAACAATAGTATAATTGTCATGTGAACTATTAAGAAAGTCATTACTGCATTTTTTGAAAGAAAAGTTACTGAAACTTTCTTAAGCAAGCCCCAAACCTCTCAATACCACACATAAGAGAAAAACATTCTCAAGAGGGAGACAAATGTAAATGAATGTTTTTATCGGTTTTATTCTTATCTTCATCAGACACATCCCTAGCTAGCATACCTGCTTTAAAGCAGTCCCTGCTGGCAATAATGTTTTGATACCCTACTCAAAATACCCTAATTCTTTCTGTGTATTTTATCTCCTGCCTAAATCTCAGAATTCTGAATTTTGTTTCAAAATAGGCATCTCTAAGCAAAACTTTAGTTTAACTGACATAAAACGCTTGTCTTCCCTGCTTTAAATTTCATTTTGAAAAATCTCGTAAAAATTAGAGTGTAAAAGTGTTGTTGAGGCATACTAGGTTTTCTACAGTAACTACTGTGTGGTTGGTGACAGCCACTTGTTTCTCAGACCAGTAGAGTAGTATTTGTGAGGCTAGTTATTGAAGAATGGGAGGAAGTGTTCAAAAATAATCAAAAATCAAAAGTTGTATGTCCTTTTTGTACTATGTTGCCCAACTGCACACAATACTCAAGGTGAAGCTGCACCAGTGCAGAGCAGTACAATCCCTTCTCTCAACTGGCTGGCAGTGCTGTGCTTGATGGACCCCAGGTTACAGTCAACCTCTCTGGCTTCATGGACACATTGACGACACATATTCGCTTGCTGTTGACAATTCAGCAATTTGCTTTCAGCAGAGCTGGTCCTCAGCATTTCATCCCCTAGTCTGTACATATAGCCAGGGTTGTCCCTGTAAATTTATAAATATAAATTTATAAATATAAATTAAAAAAAAAATAATTGAAAGGACAAAACTTTAAGTATCATAATTGAACCTCAATTTTTCCCAATTAAATGTAACACAATTAAATGTAACACAAGTATTTTACCAGTGATATTTACATCTCAGAGGACTTAATGACCAAACTGCCTAATCGGGTTTAATTTTTGCCTGAAAATACTCAGTTGAAATTCTGCATCTGCAGCACAGTGATGATTGCAGCACCTGCTGAATATGTCAAAAATGGAGTCACTCATTTTTATTCTACCTAACTTAAAATTAGACAGAGAGAACTTCAGGCTGCTTCACATAGTCCGATCTCTGACCACTAAATTACAGCAGACTCAAATTATTTTCCTCTCTTAACTCTTCTGATATGCATCTTACACATCTACTATATGATTAAAAGATAAAGACATTTGCTCAGAGCAAAACAGAATTCAAATTTAAAGTTGCTGTGACTAATGTAAAAAAAAATTAAAAAATGAAGTACAACAGTTAAAACGTGCAAGATGCTACACTTTAAGAACAGTTAGTTACACAAAAGAAAAAAGCTTGAACCATTTATTCAGGAAAAGAAATTTTGCATTGAAAATTGACAGCAAAATATTGGCATCAATATTTTTGCTATAAAGCAAGCATAGATATTCTGATTGCTCTCCTTTGAGTTCTTTGCTACTGATTTTCATTTTCTTATTCACACAAAACAGTGCCCAAACATAAACACATTTCTTCAGCTGAGCCGTACAAATGGTTCTTCATTACCACTGAATATGAAGGAGGAATAACTTCAAATCTATGAAGTTATCACCGATGCTGCATTTAATACTTCTCACTATATCGTTTCCTGTCACATGGCATTATGACAGTGTTAATTCACAGCAAAACTAAAGAAAAGAGATAATGAACTGAAAAGAGTCCTGATTAACACAATGCAAATTAATGTGATCAGAAATTTGGAAAACAGAAGCTATAGGGAATTCTGCACTGATTAAGGTTGTCTATCTTAACAGCTGAATAAAAAAAGAACATAATGAAAGCCTTAAATACTTAAAACTGTTGTGTAAACAAATCGAACAACCAGGTAAGAAAAACCTGAAATGTTTTTTTTTATTTAACATGTTTTAACTACCAGGAAACTGATCTGCCTAAATTGTACATGGCAAATCATCCTGAAGGTGATGTTTTTCACACCAGTTTGACAATACTATTTAGAGACTTCTTGCTTGTAAATCATAGAATAGTTTAGGGTGGAAGGGACTTTAAAGATCATCTAGTTCCAGCCATGGGCAGGATTACCAATCACTAGGTCAGGCTGCCCAGGGCCTCAACCAACCAAGGCTTAAGCAACTCCAGGGATGGGGCATCTACAGCTTCTCTGGGCAGCCTGGGCCTGGGTCTCACCATCCTCTGAGTAAAAAAAAAATTCTACATAACATCTAAGTCTCCTCTCTTTTAGTTTAACTTTTAATTTAATTAAAATTAAATTTTAATTTAATACCATTCAGCCTTCTCCTAAAACTATTTGCCCACATAAAACATCAATTTCCCCTCTTATTTGTAAGCTCCCTTTGGTTACCAGAAGGCTACAGTGGGGTCTCTCCAGAGCCTTCTCATCTGAAAAAGGCCAGCTCCCTCAACCTTTCCTCATAGGAGAGGTGCTTCAGACCTGCAGTCACCTTCATGACCCTTCTCTGGACCTGCTCCAACAGCTATACATTTTTATGATTAAAACTCTTAATCCAGGAGGAAGGCTGACTGGCCTTAGAAGTGCACTTTCACTGAACAGCTTGCAACTGACATTGGAGTGATGAAAACTAACTGGAAAACAAGAAAACCTACGAAAGTTTATCTTTTAGGGGCCTTATCAATGGATACACAATATCTAAAATAAAATTTGTTAATAATCTTGTAGCAGTTAATCTGAAGGAGGAGTGCACCCTAGAAGAAACTGTAACTTTGCCTTTCATGAACAGAAGATTCCAGGCTTAATGGGCCTTGAGTAAGAAAACAAACAATGACTTTTCAATAGACCAGCATGGGATACATGAGTAAGGAGAGTAGACATGAAGGTTGAGAAGTAATGCAGCTGTGCAATGCAGAGAATTAATGATATTTTTCGTACTGGAGGAACCAAAACTGCATGCAGTATTATGGATGCAGCCTAATAAGTATTGATTAGAGGAGGAAAATCCTTCCCCTTTATCTTCCACATATGCTCAATACCAACATAGCCCGGCACGCTGCTGAATTCTCTGCCATCAGGGCTTACTGCAGGCCCATCTTGCTGCCCACCCAGGGTCTCTTCAAACAGAGCTGTCCTCAGGCAGACCGCTGCTGGATCATTTCTAAGAGCTCCTTCTACCAGGTGCACAGCTTGGCACTGCAATTTATGAATTTACCTCAGGAAATTCAGAGAATTTCAATAATTGCCTGACATTTAATTTCTCTAGTATGCCTAGGTCTTTTGTTAGTGTTGTACTGACAGTACCTTCTATCTTGATGTCATCTGCAAAACAGCAATCAGTCTCTCCATTACCTCCTTCAGGCCACTAACAAAGATGTTAGGGGTCATGTCACAGAATACCACTTGCTAGAGCAATCTAGGCAGAGTACAAGCCACTCGCCTAAGCATTGTGGGCTTCCGTACAGCATGGAATAAGGATTAAGAAAACTCGTTCAACAAAAATGGTGCTGTTTTTCAATAGGCGATAACAGCAGGAAACCAGGATCCTGCTGGATTTGTTTCTCCTCCTTGTAAGTCAAGGACTTCAGACTTCCTAACAGAAGTATTGCAGAGGGAAAAAAATAAGAGGGAACTCAATTTTCGTGCTTCTTTTTTAAATCCCCAATACTCTGAAAATTATATTCAATATCATTTGAACAGGAAAAACAACATTCTCTTTCTAATAGAATAAAAAATGAAAAACTTAATTATGGCAGTGCAAACTGATACACAGAAGTCATCAAATCAGAGACCTATGAGACTTGTTTAACATGAACTGTATGAAAAATTCTACCTTGCCAAATCTTTACAACATTTGTTATGAAATTTCACACATTACAACAGCATCCAGAGCTGCTTGAAAACACCATCATGTTCTGCTGGGACATCTTTCTCCTCGTGTAGTCACAGACTTCCTAACAGAAATATTGCAGAGGGAAAAAAATAAGAGGGAACTCACATTTCCAGACACCTTTCTACTCTGAATTACCACTACCCATCACCACTAACACAACTATCTAGCTTTCAAGAACAGGATGTGGTGTAGTAGAACCATTATATCTGTTAGGCTCTGAGGTGCTGCCAAACTCTTATTCATCCAATCTGGGGCCAAAGGCCAAGATTACACCATCCACACTGTGCTTTGGGAAAGGTCCACAAGCCTCATTTTTCCCTGTATAATCAAAGAATATTAAGATAGTGTATAACCAAAGACTATTCAGATGTTATAATTATGAAGTAAACAAGAGAGTTAGGCAAAGTAGATTATAACAACACAAAGAGAACAGATAAGATGCTAGGCTATGCTATCCTAGGCTCACTTTAGAAACTCCAGCAGAGTGGATCTCCAGAAAAGATCCCTCTCTACTGCTAGTCAGCTCTTAAATGCATCTAGGAGATGTGGAGCCAGGCTCCACCCCTTCGAGCAGCACAAGTGAATTGCCTTCACCTGTGCTCCCATAGCTGACTCATTGCTCACCTCAGGTGATCAATCAGAAGTTCAGGCCGTGACTCAGCAGTTCCCATACACCCCCCTCCATCTGCACCAATGCAAGTAGCTCATCACCAGCTGCTTCCATCTCCTTACAAATCAGTACAAGACTTGTAACTGGGACCTCAACACTGACACCTCAGACCCCTTGCACAAGAAACTTGCCTGCACCAGTAGTCCAGCTCATTGGCTTCCATGTAAATTGGAAGATATATATCTTACAGCAGTTTGAATAGGAATACTTTAGCTGAGAGAAAAAAAGAAAAAAAGAAAAAAAAAAACCTAAATCTGGATTTCTTTCCAATTAGAAAGCAGCTGCTAGTGTTAACTTTTTAAAGTAAATTAATTTTAATTTCACAAAATTTCAAACAACTTTTTATCTAAAATAATAAACAAGCAAACTAACAGTACACCTGCCTAATTTTTATGCTGTATTTGAAACATATGCATTTTATTTCAGCTCCTACTTCAAATAAACCAATGTCAAGCCAAACATACAAAGCAGAAAAGCGAAAAAAAAAAAAATCTAAATCAAAACTGTCACTCAATAGAGTCTCTAAATAGCTAGCAAGGATATTTATTCTTGCCCAACTTTTTAAAAATTCTCTGAAGCATTTTCAGTTATGACCTTATGCATTTTTATTAGAGCTGTAACACCATGTCATAGTTTCACACTGACAACAAGCACTGCTGCTAATTAATGGAGAAGATCACAAATTCCTGATAATCCATTTTGAAGAGTTGATTAACATACACACCAAAGCCAATGGAATATATCTGATGGACATCAATGATCCTAGGTAGGTCAACTAAGAATAAAGGTATTTAATTACAATATATTGTAAATTTTCAATGCAAGATACTTAAAAGGTATATATATGATAAGAATCAGAATTTGAAATAAAAATGGTCCAGAGTAAATATTTAAGTATTACATTTTTCCCCAAAACAAGTTCTATCTGAAATATCCATCTTGAAAATTAAACTTTTCCAGTCTTTTTTTAATATCTGCATTAATGACAATATTATAGATTTACATATCACTACATATAGTTGGAAAAAGTATATTAGTATTACATGTTGACAGTAGATTTTAACAGCAGCATTATGATAAATTCTAGCAATTCTCAGCAAAATTTCTTCTAAATATTTGTAGCATGTGGAAATCTACGAGAAAAAAATGTTAACACCAGTTTGAAGAGATGTTGAAAACAAAAACTTTAAAAATCTACTTTGTTGTTTAAATCACATACTGTCCACAAGAAAAGTTCTGTTAAAAATTACCTTAGGGGCAGACTCTTTGGATTTTCTGTTAATGACATTAGCTGTGCAAGAAAAGTGATTAACAGCTGGGTCTCAATCTCTGTAATCTTAATCATTAGAAAGTAAAGCTGTAATGTCTTGTTTAATTACTGCAAGCACAGTATGTCATCAGCTAATTAGATATGATTGATTATTGTCATCTTCATATGCCTCTGAAAACATCAGACACAAATATTTGAATCCTGTTATACGTATTTGGAGAATGAACTTTCAGAATGTCATGTTGAATAAAAATTGCCTGATTAAATCTAATAATTCTAATCAATACTAAATAATAGCATCACGCAGTTGAATATGCTAGAATACAACTTCTATTCCATAAAACAGCCAAGGCACAAACTATTAAAAAAAAAAAACCACAATTTTATTTTGATGTGGATAATATCTTCTAAGAATTTGCTTGCTTATTACTAAGCCTCAATTTTTTCACAAGTGGACAGTACCACAGAGTTAAATAGCCTAAGAATACATAGATCTTCCTATGTTTACAGTACATTTTTATTAGTTAAGAAAATAAAGCATAACATTCACAGTTCAAGTTAGATCATTTAGCAATAGATCATAAAGATGAAAAGAAAATAGACTTTGGATATTATTTAAGGAAGATAAATTTTATCATTACTACTAGTGGTACTATTCAGCCTACCATAGTAGGATGTCAGCTAATACATAAATGTTTCTGTTGAAATATGAAAAAGTAAATGAAGAACATATTCCCTTATAATACACAATTAAAAGTATAATTCAAGTGCCTCACTTTCTTTTCTTATTCTAGACTACATATGGCCACTGATTCATTTGGTTCTCCTTCCCCTTAACTCTGTTCATTACAGCTCTACCTCACTCCTTATTTTTAAAGCTCTACCATCATGTTCTTTCTTTCCATTTAGCTGTGTTGACTTGTTCTGCCAGTTGTAAAATCATAGTCCCTTAAAATCGTCAGCCAACCCATCACACTATCATGGCCACTAAAGCATGTATCTCAGTGCCATATTTGCCCTCATCTTGAACATCTTGAAGGGACAGTGAATCCTATCACCTCCCTGGGCAGCCTGTTCCAATCACTCACCACTCATTTGGAAAATAAATCTTTCCTAACATTCAATTTGAAATCTCCCCTGACTGAACTTAAGGCCATTACCCTTCACTCTATCAAAGTTATCTTGGAAAAGAAGCCAGGCCCCAGCATATTACCATCTCCTTTCAAGTAGCTGTGGAGTGTGATCAGGTCTCTCCTGAGCCTCCTCTTCTCCAGCCTGAACAATCCCAGTTCCCTCAGCAGCTCCTCATTAGACTTATGCTCCAGACCCTTCACAGCTTTGTAGTCCTTCTCTGGGCAAGCTCCATTGTCCTTCTTGCAGCGAGGGGCTCAAAAATGAACACACCACTCAAGGTATGGCCTTATCAGGCATGATCTCCCTGTACAATCTTGTACAGTGGGATGATTGCTTCTCTGCTCTTGCTGGCTACACTATTTCTGATACATGCCAGGATAACACTGGTTTATTGGTTTATTGGATCTTGAGGACCTGGGCACACTGCTGGCTCATATTCATCCAGCTATCAACTAACAATCTCGGATCCTTTTCCTCCATGCAGCCTTCCAGCCACTCTGCCCCAAGCCTGTAGCATTGCCTGAAACTGTTGTGGCCAAAGTGCAGAACTTGACACTTGGTCAAAGCTCCTATAATTAGCTACAGCCCATTGATCTGGCCTATCCAAATCCCTCTTTAGGGCGTTCCTACTCTCAAGCAGATAAATAAATTATTTACCCAGCTAAGCAAAGCTACACCTAACTACTTAATTTCTGAATAAGGTGATGTAAATACTTCTAGTCTCTTTCTAAAGTGGTAAGATGTGGTTTAATCACCCTACTGCCAATTATGATAAAGCAAATAAATAAATAATCACCATTATTCATAAATTCCCACACTGTTGGCTTCTAGGAATATAGAACATAGAAATATTTAGGTAAAGATTAATCATAAGGATTTGAAGAATCCCTAAGTATTAAAGCAAGTCCAGTGAAAAACTTTTTCTTTCAACTGTAGTTATTGTTTTTACAGACCAGTAGCTCAGATAAATCCAGTGGCTGGAACCAGAAATCCTTTCAGTCATGCATTTGGCTGCTAGCCTGAAAAGTAATGAGACTGTTCAGTTACATGTTTTGTCCAAATACTTAACAACATGTTTATCTTCTTCTTTTTCTTAGCTCTAGTTCTCAAATGGAACTATGATGAACAGTAACTTTTTAAAACTTTCCATGTTTAGCAGACAAAGCACTAAAAGTGCTTTCAAACTGGTTGAATATTATTTGAATATCAATGCCATGAAAAATATAAGAGCTATAGTCTACTTATACCTAAATGACAGGACAACATGATTTTTAGCAACAAGAGTGCTCTACCAAATAAAACTATAGAATCAGAACACAGTTAGAAAAGCAGAAAGAAATTACTGGGAAATGTAAAGTGATGCCACTAATACTAACAAGAGCAGCTGAAGGGAAGTTGTTTGATTATAGTTGAATATTTTAAGGTTGAGGTGTTTTTTTTTGTTTGTTTGTTTTTGTTTGTTTGTTTGTTTGTTTTTTTACAAAATATGTACCAAAAAAGAGTATAACAAATTTGCAGGATTTGCTTTTTAGTCATAATTGTCCCTCCAGTGTCATCTGTCTTTCACTGATCCTTGCCATAGGACTCAGTGAAGTGGCGCAATGCATGGCTGGCATTATAGGGAGAACCTTCACTGCCACAGCTGGGGCATAGGAGCTCTTATGCATTGCTACAGACCAGGAAGAGATGGCTGAGTTAGCTCATGCGTTAGCCAGCATCACATGGGCAAGCACCCAGCTGGCCCTGCAAGTTTATACAGCATGAAGAAAGCAGACAAGAGGGACAGGGATATGAGCTTTACTAACTACTTGTTGAAACAGCAAGCAGCAAGTTAGGAAAACAAAGCTCCTACACAAAATAAATTGTGACTTGGTGCTCAGCATGGAGGAGCATGGAATAGAAGTCAGACAGTCAAGCGACAGAAATTTTTTAACTTAAGGTTTTTAAGAAACCTTAAGTTAACCTTACTGTCAGGGTAAGAGATAACAGCATGAGCGAACTCATACTGTTGACAAACGACAGGTTAAAAAAAGAAGGGATTGAAAGGATTTATTTTAATTTTGGAACACAGATGCTAGATAACGGAGACAGACAGACAAAAACTACAATGAGATGGAGAGAAAGTTGATATTCTAACTGTTCCTTTCCTGTTCTTTCATTCATTTTTCTGAATAAATTTCATTGATTTTCCTGAATGAAAAAACGTCTTCAAAACTATATACATGTAAGTGGCTCTAAGATAAATATTCCCTATTTATTTCCATGTAAGCTACAACATAAACAAAGAGCACATTATTACTACTTGAAAGAGTAAATTCTCAGCTTCAAAACACTATTTTTGGTAACATGGTTACCACCATTAAATATGCATTTTTTGCTGTAAGTGAACAAGAGCCTGCATGCTGCACTCATAGAAATCTACATCAGCAGAGGTGACCTACTGTCACCACTACTGAAACGCACCACACACCACCTCACTGTGCTCACATCCACTGTTTGCTCTCCACTGTTTATGTTCACCCAGCATCAGTGAGTGAGTGCCATTTTTTCCTTGTGGAGGATTTCAGTGACACATCTTTGCTTCGTATACACTTCCATGTCAGACACCACTGTATCAGACTGCCCTCTATTACCATCAGTCATATGGCAGCAAAGAACATTGGCAGTAAGATTCAACTTCTACTGCCATACAATCAATATCCAATTCTGATATTAAGTGCCAACATAATATAATAGGAGGCATTACTTTCAAAGTATCCCTCATACATATACACTATATACTTTTATATTGGTATATGCTATAAACAGATAGAAATATATAGTATATTTTATAGTACAGTATATATACATATCTATATAGAAAACAAACACGCGGAAAGATGAGTTCAGAATTTACAAGCAAGTTTCCAGGAATAACATATCTACATCAGAATAATCAATTACAGATTCATTACATTAGAGTAATTGCTTTGTACTGAATGCACTTGAATCACTTAACCAAAGACAAACAATTTGAAATCTTCAATAGAAGTATTAAACATCATGCCAATAAGGTACTGGAGGAGAGCCTAATTCTGGAAAGAATTTTCTTTTAGAAAACTGCATCCAAAGCCAGAAATAGCCATCCTGAGGACTCAAAACAATATTCTAAAATATCACAGAAACCCAAAGCTTCTGAGCAAACCTGCTCTATGATTCCATGACAAAGGAGGAATTAGTACCACTTACGAAATTCAACTTTGGGCACATGTAGGTAATAAAGCAGTGAAATGAATGTTCTAAGTTTATATTAGATTTCGCTTAATCACAGAACACAGATCACAACTGTACCCCAATAAGAAGCCAAAGCCCTGTTTGTACTGTTTTGTAAATACCTGATACTGAACTTTATTTCTAATAAGCTTCTCCTCAAATGGCAGATCTTAACTCTCCTCTAAGTATGAGACTTAAGCATTTTGAGATTCAGACATGAGAAAACAGAAGCTACAAAAAGGGAAGATGTCAAATCCCTCAGAACTCAATCCTATCTGCATTCTTGCTACTAGTAAGAGACTCAACCTATGTTTATTATTTTCCTTTCACATTTGAATGAGTTAAATAATAACATTCACAGGAAGCATTTTCAGTCTTCAGACATCATAAAAATGACAGGACAATTAAATGCAGTTATAGCTGTTTTATTTTCCTTTTTTGCTTTCCTTTTTAAACAATGTCTTACACACACACAAATAAATTTTATTCTATAAGATAATAATAGAAAAGTTAGGCAATTAGCTATTCCTAGGAAAGCCAGAATAGCAAAGACTTGATGAAAAAGAGGTTACAGTGTGTCAATACACAAGTATTCAGCAGTATTCAGCAAAAAAGACAGCCTGTCTATGTAGATGCCATTTCATTGACCAAGAATCAGACTGTTATTGCTCTAGAAACCTGTGGAAATTAATTTCAAAAGCACACATCCCCTGAAGCAAGTCATGATCAAAAATACTGCATAATCAAATATTACATAATATTCATATGCAAACAAGTAAGGAACGAGAATATGATCTTCTTTGGGGGCTCTTTTTTCTTCTTAACAAATGTAATAGACAAGTATACTGTTTGTGTGTTCTACTTTTTTCCCCACTGCCTCAAAAAAGCCAAAAAATTGAAATAAAAAAAATCACTTTGCAAGACATTTGCCTCTGATGATCTCTGTTTTAAAGCACTAAGCAATTGGAAATAACACAGACATAGTCATTTCCTTTCAATTGCCAGATAGGAATACGGATAAAGTGAGTTCCAGTTTTCCCAGTTAGCTTCCTTAAAGTGCTTTTGGTAACAATATCAGCAGCACCATAAAGTCTTGCCAGTACCTTAACAGAACTATTACCAAATTATCCCAATGCTGTTCCATAGTGGAAGTCTCAGTGAGAGATGTCAATGTATCCACACGTATTTTGATTATAGGATACCCTAAATAATCTTGTGTTATTTATTTTTGAAGAATATTTATGAAAGGCTAAGGCTGGGAAAATATACAAGCTACCAACGTTTTCATGGCTTTATGCAAGTTTAAGAGTAAGATTTGCAGGACAAGAGATGCGAGCGTTTGTGAAGGAAGACGGGAAAATACAGAAATGGGTGTGGAAAGACAGATAAATTGATCTTGGCATGACTTGTAAGAGAAGAAGAGAACACTAAAAACGATAAAGAACAGAATAAAAGGAAGGCCAACAAGAGGAATTAACAGCAATAGCAAGGAAAGAGAGAAATCTAAAAAAGAAGTATATGGAAATAATTAAAAAGGCAAATGAAAGCATTGCATGCTTCACAGTAAGTAGTTGCCATCTTTGTCATTTGCAGGAATGTGCAACCCAGGTTACTAATCCATAAGAGAATTTGACAAGTTAACTCTACTCAGAATTGATATTAAAATTCTCTGAAAAATGGAAACAGAATTTACAAAACGTACTTGGCAGTAGTGTTATCTAAAACAACAAGCCTAGCTAAATCAAGCCCGCAAAACACAGCTGATGGTAAGCAGCATCCTGGGTGAACAGGTGCTTCTCCAGCTGTCTGAAGGTTCACTGGCATGACTGCTTATGGAGAACATGCCACCACTTCCTACAGCTTCCTTGGTGTGTGCCAGTGCATAGATGCACCAGTTACACTAAGGATCTCAGCCAAAGGAGTGGCACAGACAAAACATTACAGATTGACAACAGCCCCCATTCCCTGTTCCCCTCTGCTGCTTGAGGGGAGGAGATAAAGGAGGATGGATGGGAGGAAGATGTTTGTTGTTTGCTTCTAGTTCTCACTGCTCTAGTCTGTTATCTATAGGCAATCAATTACATCATCCTCCCTGTGCTGAGTCTGTTTTGCCATATTTTGCCACGTCAGTAATTTTAGAGTGATATCCCTGTACTCAACTCACAAGCTTTTTTATTTATTTTCCATTACATTTTCTCCCTCTTCCTAAGGGAAGGGGAGTGAGCGAGCAGCTGTGATGAAGTTTACCTGCCTATCAGGATCAAATCACTATTTTCTGATTAAAATGGGCAGTGCGTGGCATCTCCATTCTTCCTGGTTAGGTTTTCTCCTTTTCATAAATGTCAATGGCTTACTTCAGCCTTCAGCGCCTTACTTGCACTTTTGTGCCACAGGTATGCACAACATTCATATTCAGATGATTAGCATTTATTTTAATAAGTCATTAAAAGTCTTGGGAATTATCTTAATCTGACACCAAGGTATTGCTTTCTTCTTGTAGAGAATAAAGCATTCTAGCATACATGGTCCACAAAACCCTGAGAATTTAATTTTAGTCTCAATGAAATTGAAGTAAGTTGAAAGTTTACAGTCAAGTCACAAGTTTAAATTGTTACAAATATTCACAGCATTTTAAAATGTAACATTCATAGCACAGTTATTACCATAACCGCAAAAGATCATGCACAATTACATCTTTCAGGATACTAAAAAGTTTTTTAGATGAAATCAATGTGAACACTCTTGTTCACACCTCATTAACAATTCCTTCATGTTGCTGAACAAATAAAGGACATTTTTGTAAATAAGAAACATATGCAATTCCTTCATTTAAGATACAAGAATGATATTTGAAAAAATATATATTTTTTAATTTTACTGTTTTCTCATAATATCAAGGGTCTAAGTAAATACTAAATAGCTCAAGTTAGAACTACCAAAATATTTACTATGTAAAGGCACAAAGAAAAAATCACACAAAAGCACTTGAAGTAATTGTGTTAAAAAGGTGGAAATTAACCATAAAATCAAAATGTGACCAGACAGCCAAGGAACATATATAAAAGTTGCAGCTGCAACACAGGAGAAAAATTTTTAAGCAAGATTAAAAAAGGAAGAAACGTTAAGCATGCTAAGTAACCTATTCTAAGATATGCAGAAAATTTGCATAGCAACCTGTTGTTTGTTTTTCTGGTTATGTGATTTATAAAAGGATCCATTAATGAAGCAAATGCAACTGGTTATTTTTCTGAAATCTATTATTAAAAGCATAGAAATGCTAATTGAGTTCATTTTCCTGCTCTCTTAGGTAGTTCTTGAAACTCTAAACTTCACAGAAAACACTTGTAGGAAAACACAAAGGCAGAATTACAAAAGGCACTTTTTTTGGAAGGCACTTTTGGAGATTGTCATCTAGTTCAACCCAAAGCTCAAGTCGTGGTCAACTAGACTATTCAACTGAGTTTTGCGTATGTCCAAGGATGAAGACTGCACAACCCATGGGACATGTTCCAAAGTATAACTTTTCCAATTCCTCGTTTGTTTTTTCTTTCCTCTTCTTTCATCAGGAAGACCTGTTCAATATTCAGTTTGGTGCCATCAGCAAAATTCCTGAGGGTGCACTCGATCCCAATTACCTCTGTCACAGATAAAACGTTAAGGAGTACCAGCTCCAAGACAGGTACCTGGCAGACATCGCTTGTTACCAGCCTCTACCTGGACATAGTGCCATTTACCACAACCATTTTATAGCAACCTTCCAATGAATTCCTTATCTATTGAATATTCCACACCTCAAATCCATATCTTTCCAATTTAGGGATAAGAATGAGATAGGAGAGCACATCAAAAGCCTTGCAGATATCCAGGTAAATGACATCAGTTGCCTTTGTCCACCAATGCCACTGTTTCATCACAGAAGGCCACCAGATTGGTCAGGCACAACCTTCCCTTGGTGAAGCTGCACTGTGCTGGCTGTCTAAGACCACCTGCTCATCCCTCATGTATTATAGAATCATAGAATGGCCTGAGTTGAAAAGGACCACAAAAGGACCACAATGACCATCTAGTTTCAATCCCCCTGCTATGTGCAGGATCACCAACCAACAGACCAGGCTGCCCGGGCCACATCCCAGCCTGGCCTTTAATGCCTCCAGGGATGGGGCATCTACAACCTCCTTGGGCAACCTGTTCCAGTGAATCACCACTCTCTGTGAAATATGTTATTATATGTGAAATGTATATTAACATATCTTCCAAGATGATCTCTTCCATGATCTTACCAGGCACAGAGGTGAGGCTTGTAGTTCTCCAGGTCTTCCTTCTTCCCTTTCTTATAAATGAGTGATATTTCCCTTTGTCCAGTTCCTGGAACTTCACCTGACAGCCACAACATTTCAAACATGATGGAGAGCATCTCAGTAACCACATCAGCCAGCTCCCTTATGATCCTAGGATGCATGTCATCCAGCCACATAGATGTGCGCACATTCAGTCTAATGAAGTGATCTCAGACTAGCTCTGCCCATTCAGTAGGGTGGGGGAGTTTGCTCCCCCCATTCCCACTGTGATGGGATTCAGGGGTGTAAGAAATATGAGAATCCTGTCTGCTAGTGAAGACTGAAGCAAAGAACTCATCAAGTCTCCATATGTCTTGCAGCCAGTTCTTCTTTATTTATTAGAGGAGGTACGCACTCTTTGGCTTCTGTCTTCTGAACAATGTACCTATAGGAGCCCTTCTCATTGTTTTTAATGTCCCTTGTCATATTAATTTCCATCTGTTCCTTGGCTTTCCTAATCCCACCTCTTTATGTCTGGACAGCATCCCTGTATTCTTCCCAGGTAACATGTCCTTGCTTTCACTGCCTGTACTTGCCCTTCTTTTCCCTCAGTATGACCAACAGGTCCTTGTCAAGCCAAGCTGGTTTCCTAACTCCTCTCCCTGCTTTCCTATTCTGAGGGATGGAGCGCTCTTGTGCTCTCAGAAAGGCACCCTTAAACAGTAGCAAGCTTTTTTCCACTCCTTTGTCCCTAAAGACAGCTTCCCAGGAGAGCTCATCCAACAATTCCTTAAACCTCCTGAAGTTAGCTCTCCTGAAGTTCAGGATCTGGACTCCACTCTTTGCCAGGCTCACATTCCTCAAGATCATGAACTCTGCCATAGCATGATTGCTGCAGCCCAAACTGCCCCCAGTCTTCATGGCTTTAACAATCTCCTAACTTACCAATGAGCACCACGTACAATAGCGTTTCTCCTCTGCCCAATTCCTGAACCAAAAAGTTATCACTGATGGATTCCAAGAGTCTTCTGGATCACTTGCTGCTCACTGTTTTGTTTGGAACTCTCCAGCCTATTTTGTAGCTTTGGGCACCAATAATGTATCCCAGGTACAAGACTTGGCATTTGCCCCTCTTCAACTCCATGTCAGCCCACTTCTCCAGCCAATGCTCTCTAAAAGGCAGCATAGCCATCTAGTGCTCCCACCACTCTTCACAATTCTTTTTATCATTTGCAAACCTACTCGGGGTTAGTACTACTCTCACTGTCCAAGTCATTAAGGAAGATGGCATATAGTACTGAGCCCATTACTGATACCCTGGATACACCAGTAGTGACCAGTCTCAACATGGATTTCACACCAGTGATTATACTCTTTGAGCACGACATGCAGAATTTTCAGTCTACTTCTCCATTTAGCTGTAAAAATACTTGTTTTCAATGTTGAGTATAAAAGCCTCTTACTTCACAAATGGATTCCCAGTTTTTAAGTAGGAGATTTCCTTCATGTTACAGTACTTCATAATTGTGCAGAAATCTTGCTTTCTTCAAATAGTCTTAAAATTTGCTTCCATCAAACAGAAGACAATGGACACAGTGGGTAATTTCCATCTTCTGAGATTGCTCCATCTATGCTCTTATGAGCTGAAGAATAAACAGTCTGGCGAAACAGCTGCCTGAAGTGTCTTTTACACTAAGTAAACCTTAGGGCTGTCAGGTAGAATGAAGGAAACAGCAGCTGAGAAACAGATATTACTTGGCTAAGTAGATTAGACCCAATGGTTAAATCCTGAAAGATCCTGATAGTACCTTGGTTTGTGCTAAACAGCCTAACTCCTGTTGACTACTTTCACCAGCAGGAGTAGAATACTCTAGACTACACAGTGATTTTTCATATAGACTATGCATTAAGTATGTGAATAAAATAGGACTTTGGGGACTCAGGTAACACAAAATATTCAAAATAAAACGGGATAAAGTTCTGAAAAAATCTGCAAAGTGAAATACTCAGATTGCCTAGTTTCTCCAACACTATCAAAAACAGAGAAGTCCATTCTCAATTTTTTAGCCACCTGTTCCTTTATAAACTTTGAATTCAGAATGTATTGAAGCAGACCTTATACCATAAGGATATTCCCTCACTAAAAAGAAGACATTGGAAACTCAAATTCCAGTTTGAGGTATAACTTAGTACAGCATATTTACTGTTAGGCAGCAGCTTTAAAACAGCTGATAAATAAAACTGTAGGTTCTCAGGCTACAAAGAGAGACCAAGAGTTATTAAAATGGTATTCAAATTGTCAGATAAATTATCTGTATCAGATATGTATATACATATTTATGCATAGGTTCACATTTTTTAAAAGGAGCTTTCAGAATCTATGGGTGTATTAAATTGAGGGGAGGAATACTGATAAGATCTAGAAATCACTAAAAAGTTTGGAAACATTTTCTTAAGTATACACCTTATGAAATGCAGTTCTTAGTTAAGTAAAACATTACTGAAATTGCAGTTCCAATATTAGTTTTCTCCATTTTGTATTATGTACATTCAATATATCTTAGGACTACAACAGTTAATGGTTTTTCATTAGCTTCAATGTCTTTAAAGCATCAAAAATAACATGACTATTTTAAAAAGAGGTAAGTAACTATCCAGCCAAGTATACTGAGTGTTGTATGTAGTTCTGGAACCTTAATTATGGACCAAAAGCCTGTTTTCTGGCATTACAGAATGCCATTACAGAATGAGATAACGTAGCCCAAATTTATCCCCATTATTTTTTAAGTACTTTGCCAAAATCTCTTAAACAAGAACATATTTATAGTAACCAACATGTGATTACAATGAACAAAGATGTCAGTCTCCAAAGGAATCCAACAGATTAGGAACCCTCTGAAGATAAACCAGGAACCAGTAAGCCAAAAAAGAAACACTTTGACAGAAGGTTTGGGGAAACAGTTTCCAAGCATGAGCTGAATTTTACTGAAACCTTTTTTTCTTTACTTTTTTTTTTCTCTCTCCAAATGAAACCCTTCAGAAATAAAACTTCAGAAAAAAATTAATCTGCAGCTATAGCTGTGAAAAAACAAATGCTGGCATTATGATCTGACAATTGGCAAAGGCCAGCCTCACTACTAAGCAAGAGGAAACAGGTATGACAGGAATAGGTTCTGAACAAAGAAAAGTGGTCTGTGTTTGACACAGTACAAAAAAGGCAGAAACAACAAAGAATACAAAAGGAAAGAAGAAAGTAACTGAATCTCACAGCCTATTCATAAATCATAAGCTTCCTTTGCTCCGCCAGACAAACTGATTTGGATCCTTTTCACTTAACATCCATCTAGCCTGGGTCTACCACAGTCAAACAGTTCAAAAAAGAGAACAAAAAACAATTATCCCTTTTATTAGATATTTTAAGACATACGTAGCAATTTACTGAAATCTTCAGAAAGTGAGGAAGAGTGTTGACTAACCCTACTGTAACTTCATTTAAAACAATCCAACTATTTCAGTTCCATCAACAGCATATTTTTTCTGCAATTTATATTTATTCAGTTGTAATTTCATCATTCAGGAAAAACTTCTGGAGGCCAGAGGAGGTATAATGAAAGCAAAGACTTGAACACCCAGCACAATCCCACCTGTGACATAACTAGGACCATAAATCTACAGTTCTATAGATCATTACTAATTTACATAAAGATATAAATAACCTCTGTTTTCTTAATCCTGATTTAATAATTCCTTTTACAGTGAAGCTTCAAACAATTATACTGCACTAACTAGGGGGCAATAAATGTCGTGGACCTTTAGAGATTAATGACCTGAAACTAAAATTCCTAACATACAAAGGAAAAAAAAAATACAGTAACCATTATCACCAAACAACTGCTTCAGGAACACAGTAAATGATATGAAGCCTTGCTAATCAGATGTTAATTCCTGAACTACAGCTTTACATACATCTTGATGTTTTGCTGTTAACACTCAGTAGTATTACAAGAAATAAATTGGATGTTTATGAAACATTTCATAATTCTAATTTTAACATTGAACTTGCTTATACAACTTCCCAACTAAGAGAAGGAGAAATCAAAGTCAGATACCATAAGCCCTCCTAGCCTTCTCTTCTCCAGGCTGAACAGCTCCAGCTCTCTCAGCCACCCCCTGGATCACTTTTGTGGCCCTCCTCTGCCCATACTCCAACAGATCCATGTCTCTTCTGTGAGGACGCCACATCTGGACACAGCACTCCAGGTGAGGCCTCACCAGCACAGAGCAGAGGGGCAGGATCACCTCCCTTGATAGCTAACCATGCTTCTCTTTTGATACAGTCCAGGACACGTTGCCTTTCTGCGCTGCAAGGGTACATTGCAGGCTCACGCCCAGCGCCACCATGTTCCTTTTTGACAGGGCTGTGCTCAATCCTTTCATCTCCCTACTTGTATTGGTAGCGGATGTTGACTATACCTAGTGCAAGATGTTGCACTTGGCTTTGTTGAATCTCATAGGTTGCCCTGGACCCACTGCTTGCTTGTCTAGGTCCCTCTGGTTGGCATCTCTTCCCTCAGGCATGTCCACTACACCACACAGGTTCTGACATCATTCTCTCTATGGCATTCATACTGTAGTGTTTAGTCCTCTAGTAGATATTGCCTTACAGGCTTTTTGTTTGTTTGTTTCTTTTTTTTTTTTTTTTTACTTCCAGGAAAATATATATATATTTTTTTTGTGTGTGTGTATGTGTGTGCGTGTGCTTGTTTGGTATCTTTCTATTGCCTTTTTCTCAGACATTCTGCGGTAGTATTAAAAAAATAAATAAATAAAAGCAAAAAAATATAGAGAAAAGGAAGAATTAGGTCCTTACAGAACAGTAACAGTCTGTAACCAGAGAAGGCTTAGTTCTTGACAGACAAGGAGACAGACAGAAACAATGTGCATACGACTAAAAATCCAACCAGTTTTGTTTTTTTTTTTAATTTCCTCTATGACAAAAGCTAGAAAGCATATCAAGTACAGGTCTGTGAAAGTAATTCTTCTTTGCCTTCAAAAACAGAAGACAGTGATATTAAAGGCTTCATACAGGCATATAACAGTGGTTAAAAGAATCACAAGAGATTATACCAGATAACATTTCTTCTATATGAAAGAAGGAAGAGGTAACTCAGATAAAAACACAGATAATAGAATCTACTCTTTATTTGAATTCCAGCACTTCAGTATATCTTCCTCTTTGGTTTGGACTGAGTGGCATACAGGGAATCTGAATTACAGTCCAATGTGTAGTATCTATATTCAGGCACTTTTTGCCAGCACCCCCACAATTACTTCTACACTGCATTTAGGCAGCTACTAGCTCTAAGCTAAAAACATTTGTTCACACAACTCAACTTTTACTAGCAGAGCAGGGAAGAAAGGATAGATGCTGCATGTGAATTCAAGTACGGTTTTACGACAGGGAGAAGAAAGCTAGCTCGGGTCAGCTACAAAATAAATCCCTCAAAAGCTCCTTCATTTGCTTCTCTCCCTATGTAACTGTTTCCAAATCATGTAAAGCACATTAGTGCTTGTATGGTACCCCCATACAAAAGCCTCACATCTGTGAAAACCCTTTACAGGCCTTCATGAAGTACTGGACTGAAACCCAGATCTGATGTACAAAAGGAATAGGAAAACACAGCACAGTGGCTATCTGGATAGTTGAATTTTGGCCTGCACTCTTACGGATTTATTTAAATAGTTTAATTATAACATGATAGTAGCTTACTGGGGTGGGTCAGACTGTAGGTCAGAGTGAGTAAACACTGACAAATGTACATTAAATAATTAATTAAATTAATTTTAAAACAAAAGAATATCATAAATTTTGTATAACACTAACTTCGGTAAGGCCAGGTTCTGCAATCAAGAAGAAATCTTTACATATTCATCACAGATAGGCAAATTTGCCAAATGCTAATCACCGTAATTAATTCAGATATAATGAGAATCTGCAGATGCATAATGGCTAAAATGCATAACTGACACTTTCCTGAAAAATAGAACCATTCAAGTACGTTTTAGTGAATGGGAAAATAGACCATTATGTACAGTTTTACAGAAGAAATAAGCAAAGACAGTGCCTCAAACCTTTGCCAAGCCTTACCTCAAAAAAGGACGGCAGTGTGCATCCAGGATTTAACCAGCATAGTGCTGAAATACAGCCCTGCTGCTGAAACCAGCAGGTCACTGCACCCAGTGGATGGTCCATGAGGACCCACACCTTGGGGAGCCTGCAAGGCCCACAGGGACTTCTGTATGTGTGGGAGCCCCAGCAGACTACGAGGAGCACCAAAGGCACATAGAACTGTATCACCCACATCTCCATAGCAAGATGGAATGATAGAATATCACAAAATGGTTTGGGCTGGAATGGATCTTAAAGAACATCTAGTTCAAATAAATAAGTATTGCATAACCATGGACTATTTAGAAATGTGTGAATCTCTTAACATTTTAAGATTTTGTATTGCATTCTATATTTGCTATTGCTGTTACTGACTTCGAACAGGAATTATACTAATCATCACTTATTTATCTATCATTTATACATAAACAACCAGCTTCATGCTTGGTTTGATTTCAACCACACAAGAGGTTTTTCCTGCAATGTCTCCAAGGAATGGAAAAAACCCTGTTTATTGTCCCTGCACTCAGACAGACTGTTACTGAAAAGATAAAGACAGCCAAATAATAATTAGACCTCCTTTCTTTGCTCACTCAGGAGCAAACTAAGCTTTGAAAAAACAAGCTTAATAGCAGAGAACATACTTTCTAAAAATGTATGAGCGACTTAGCTGACAATTACCTATTGCAGGGGATATAAAGCTCCTGTTCTGTAAGTACTTCATGGATTGCTCATAAGGTAAAGCCTAACAGCAACAAATAGCTAAATGAGACAGGGGAAAGATGCTGAAAGAAGCACCAATGACAAAATACAACTGCACAGTGATATGTTTTGGTGGTACATCTAAGTATCAAAACTTCAATTAATTCACTAGTGAGATTTTATTACCTCAAACCATCTCTTCCCAAAACAAACTGGTTAGAAGCAAGGCTAGAAAGACTAAGTTAATTGCCGCCTAGCATTTACTTTCACTATTTTTAACTGCATGGTTACCTGTCAGAGATTAATTCAATGTGATTTCGTGAGCTCAGTTCTGACTTTACATAATGCTGATAAAGCAGGATTGTTATTTCCTTTTTTGGAGTCTAGTTTGGTTTTACTTCATGAATTTAGTCTGCTCTTAGACTGCAGTAAATGCAAACACTGGTTCCAACATTCAGAATCATCCACTTTAAGTGGATTAGAGATTGAAAATAGATAAAAGTATACATTTTATGTCCTGCTTAATAAAGACAAGGAAAGTAAACGATACTGAAATCATTTTCCTTGTAAATTTGAAGAGAGACGATATAACAACAGACTCCTTCATGAAACTTATACTCTCCTGCAACACAGGCAGTAACAATCAGTTTTCTTAATGAAGACTTTATATCATGTTCCCTAGAAGACAGCAGAAATGCAGTGATAGAGATCTAGGAAATCATGCTAACAGTAACTAATGTTACATGAAAAGGAATACAGAGTTTAAAAAAAAAATGCATTAAAGAGCTCAAGAAAGGGATATCCACAAAAATAAACAAAGGAAACCTAGATTGCTCATATTTCAGTATATTTTATATGCTCCAATAAATACACCTTGATCCTATGAAGTGATTTATTACTCATGTGTTTTACATTTTGTGAATTCCTTTCATAACCATCAAATAATTTTCATCATGAATTTCACCTTTCTTTGTTTTGTAACTTCTCTTTTCCTTTTAATTTGTATTCAGTGTTTCTACAGTAACAACAACAAAAAAAAACACAACTTGATGCTTGAAAAAAAGCTATTAAATTTAATTTATTCTTATCTGTCTAGTTCAGGAACCAAGAGTAAACTTTCTGAGTGAATCTTCAAACTGAGTACACATCCAATTTAGGGAATAGCCCTTATTAGCAAAAGTAAACATTAATACAAGTTAAACTTTGACAAGATGAACAAGTGTAATTTTCAGTAAGAGGTATTTGAAACACATATTACTTGTACGATACTGAAAAAATAAGTTGCATTCTTAGAAACTAAAACTGAAGGTGGAATTCTACAATTCTGAATGACAAAGTGCAGTGCCACCACCAAAATATACAGTCAGAGAGTGAAGAAAAGTAGCAACTGCAGGGGACAGGCATCCTTCTTAATATTCCTGCCCATCATTATTATTTGCAAGACAGGTGGGAAATGAGGTATGGCTGCACCATGCCATTTTTTCATTTTATTATTTTCCTATTTTACTGTTGACATCTCTTAGAAAATTATTTTTTCTTTAAAGACTAATAAACTTTTATTAGGATCTCACATTAAGAAGAAAAAGTAAGGTGTTTTTTTTTGTTTGTTTTGACAAAAATGTGTTCCAAGTATCATTATACATTATATCCATACATTTCTATATGAAAAGGAGCTTGAAAATACATATTTGTACTTACTTTGCTTTTACTGTACAGTCAAAATACATTAATGTCCACACAAACCAACCAAGTTCTTTACATTTCACAGAGACCCTGCTAATCTTGAAAGCTGCATTATCACGAATATGGGCCAGACACTAAGTGAGATATGATAAAATACTAAAAAGAAGTTACATATAAGATCACTGTTTCACATTATTTCAATCACACAAGTATTATTCTTGTATGATGGCAGGAAAAAAAAACACTTTTTTTTTAAAAAAAAGCACTGTGTACAGAAAACCGTCATTCTCTACTCAAGATCTCCAAAATGTTCTTGTGCAGGTGGTAAGAGCTCACACCTAAAATGGAAAAGATCAATTTGCCATGAAAAAACAAGTCAAGAAACAAGATCTTTTCTCATTCTCATTCATTCGAGAGAACTCTTGCAGTTTTCATTTGTCTATTTTCACACAGCCTTGCCTCCACTTGGCTGCTACTCCAGTCACAAACTTGAAAAAACAAAGCTTTTCTCATGGGCTAAGAGATGCCCTAAGTGCAGAAGAAGGAAAGGCAGAAAACCAAAGGCCATGCATTATCATTTCCTGCGCCGCTTTTGAAGTCTGAACAGTGACAGAAGGCAAACTGACCAGGGTTTATCTGCAGGTGTCCCCATATCACATCCATGACCTTCATGGAGATTCACTCTGAAAAGTTTTATTGAAAAAGTCTTTTTTCTACTGACCAATGTCACATACAGTTAATCAATATGAAATCCATCACTGCTCAGAAATCAAGAAACAAAAAAACAACAAATGTAGAGCTCAGTGCTTCAGACATTATTCTATCTGTTCTGGTCTTAGATCTACTTAACTGGTATTCCTATTCCTAAGGTATTCACTGGTCTATTGGTTTTATAGGGCAAGGTTTTGGTAGTGGAGGGCTGCAAAGTGGCCCCAGAGAGCAGAGCCCAGTACAGCCTCATGTCAGAGCAGAGCAGCTCCAGCTGTTCCAACAGGGACCCAGCACTGCCAAAGCTGAACCATGAGCAACGCTGGGTTTGCTCTGGGAGAGCAGATCTAAGGGAGGGAGGACTGCTGCACAACAGCAGCTGGGAGAGAGGAGTGAGAAATGAGAGTGAATAAGGTGGAATTGTTTTTTTGTTTTGTTTTTTTTTTTTTTGCTTTTTAGTTCTCAGTGCTCTAATCTGTTTTCAATAGGCAATACATTACATTTATCTCCCTTAGGCTGAGTGAGTTTTGCCCAAGATAGTAACTGGTGAATTACTTATCTCAATCCAGGAGTTTTTTTTCCCCGTTGTGTTTTCTCCTCCATCCTTCTGAGGAGGAGTGAGAGAGCAGGCTTGGTGGTGCTGAGTTGCCCACCAGTATTAAACCACAGCAGTTAGGTTAGGCAAATAGCTCATTATAAACATATTCAGGAGAGACAAATCAGATAAATTGAGCTGTTACCAAAAGAAATAGCAAGAGGTTAATTGCTTTGAAGGCATTTAATCTGGAAGCATTTGTGTTACAGAATGTCCTCTCAAGATATTGCCATACTTACAGTGAATCATTTAAAGAAAAAGGATAGCAATGCATGGAACATTTAGGTACAATTCTGCTTTATTTATGTGTGTGTGTATATATATACACACATGTACATACACATACATGCAAAAAAAAAAAACAGTAAGGTAACAATCTCTAATTGCTCTCCTACTGGATGATTAATAATAGCGGTCAAGAATGAAGTCTCGGTCCATAACACAGTGGAACATAACGAGGTCTACATTTCTGTCACTTGACCAATTTGTAAAACATCACACCGAATGAAGAAGTCATCCACAAAACACAATGAAGACATAAGCAGGCAAAAGAGAACCAATATTTAATTGACACTATATCAACGCTGTAATTATCAGCACTCTTCATTAAGCTTTCTCCTTCCAAAACTAAACTCTGTTTCCTGTTTTACACTGTGCATGGCAACAACTCCATAAAAACCTTGTGCCTGGCTGTCTGTATTCCACTCCACTGTTTAAAAGCTGTATTAAAAGTTATAATAGAGTTATTTTATGAAAACGGAGCTAGAAAATACTTGTCCCTTTGTTTGGACACACAACATTGTCATCTCATCATTTTGTTCTTGTTCTACTTTCTTTACATTCTAAATCCCCAGATGTATGCATGGAGGAGATGGGAGCACAACAAAGGAACTTGCTAGCCATTAAACTTTCTCAAGGATCAGCATTAATTAGCCTTATAGTATTTGTCTAATCCAACTGTCAGTTGAAAACACTTTAAAAGCAATGTGTTTTCATGAACCCTGATCTGGCCAAGCACAGGGGACCACAGCAATGCCAGAGTACAGGGCTTTAGATTTCATAACTGTCCACTGCACAAGTCTACAAGCAGTTTGGCACAATAGCCTTTTTAAGGACTAAAACTTTGCTACTGTGACAGTGGATCGCAGAACATGTGTTACTCATCTGATTAAAATGAACTTCAGCAATAAAAATGAATTTTATCAAGCAAGTTCACAAATTTGCAATTGTCTGAATTACCTCCAATAATAAATTATCAAATAGATTCAAATATTTATGAAAAATATTTTCCTAAAACCATTTCATCAATAATATAAAAAGGAACTGAAATAGAAAGTTAAGACATAATACTGAAAAGAAACAGTTTACTTCTCTGTAAGCTGTGCAATCAAATCACTTAGATGATATATCATGGTAACTAAAAACCCTTGCTAAATATTTGATATAAGCCCATAATGAAATTAGTCTGCACTATAAAGAAATGTTATATCACAACAGTATATAAAGACTGAAAAAACAGATACCAGAAGACTGTTTACACTGAATATTTTTCATTAACCGTAAATTCTATGTATTTCCATAGTCTAACATTTTTTTCTGAGCATGACTAAAGGCACATACTTTGAGGACTACAAATTGCAAATCATTCTAAAGTCTCATTCTACCGCTACCATGTTAGCTATCACAGAATCACAGAACGGCCAGGGTTGAAAGGGACCCCCAAGGATCATGAATCTCCAACCCCCATGCCACATGCAGGGCCGCCAACCTCCCCATTTAATGCTAGAGCAGGCTGCCCAGGACCCCATCCAGTCTGGCCTTGAACACCTCCAGGGACGGGACATCCACAACCACACTGGGAAGCATGTTCCAGTATCTCACCACTCTCTCTGTAAAGAATTTCCCCCTGACGTCCAACCTCAATCTCCCCTCCCTCAACTTAAACCATTTCCCCTTGTCCTGCTGTTATCAACCCTTTCAAAGAGTTGATTCCCCTCCCCTCTGTAGACTCCCTTTAGGTATTGAAAGGCTGCAATGAGGTCACCCCACAGCCTTCTTTTCTCCAGGCTGAACAAGCCCAACTCCCTCAGCCTGTCTTCATAGGGGAGGTGCTCCAGTCCCCTGATCATCTTCGTGGCCCTCCTCTGGACCCTCTCCAACAGCTCCCTGTCTTTTTTGTACTGGGGGCTCCACACTTGGACACAGTATTCTAGATGGGGCCTCACAAGAGCAGAGTAGAGGGGAACAATCACCTCCCTGTTCCTGCTGGCCACACCTCTTTTGATAGAGCCCAGGATACCATTTGCCTTCTGAGCTACAAGAGCACACTGCTGGCTCATATTAAGGTTTTCACCAATCAATGCCCCCAGGTCCTTCTCCACAGGGCTGCTCTCAAGGACCGCTCCTTCCAGTCTGTATGGATGCCTGGGATTCCTCAGGCCAAAGTGCAAAACTCTGCACTTTGCCATGCAATCCCTCTATCTCTACACCTTTACATTTAAATGGGAATGCAAATTAAGAAATAAAATCATCCCTGCTCAGTCATGATCTAAGAGCTTCTATTCTTGGCACACAGAAACACAAAAAAAGTCTAAATAGTATTCTACTGTCCAGTGACACCTCCAACAGTGCCTGCTCCCTGGTCTACTATGTATTATCCTCAAGTAAACAGAGATATGTTATGAAAAACTACCACACATTCATGATCATGAAGACAAATGATGAGAAGAGTTACTGAGGAATAAATCATCCTTTTATAATTCATGTACTCTTTGAACTTTCAAGATAAAAAGAATATCAACTGTAAGCAGCTGATTGTATAATAGCAGTTAATACTTTAGGAGGAAAAATACTGAAAACAGAAGTTTACTCTTACATAGCAGAAACAATCAGTGATGCTGTTTTCATCAAGAACCATTTAAGCCTCCTACCATTTCAATCATAATTACTAATCATAAAAGTAACAATGCCATACTAGAAGCACTATAAATTATTTTAAAATGATTTATGAATAAGACAGATCCTTGTTTGTATCGGCCATCTCTACAAATCATTACTTTGTATTTTGTTTTTTGTTTTTTTACACAAGTGTGAGTACACATGTAAGCACTTTGAAAAAGTCTCTCTCCTACAATACGTGTTCATCCAACACCCAAGAGCATACATAACCCATACAGGAATGAATTATTCAAAATTTGGTGGATTTACCTGCAAGCTATCCTAATAATGTTAGGAGCATCTATGAGGAGGTTTTGCACCACTAATCTATATAGGGTCTATATGTAACTGTAAAGCTTTATAAAGCTTTAAGAATTGATTTGTCACTTTTTTTTTTTGTTTTTTGTTATTGTACAGGTTTAACCCAGCAAGTGTCTCAGCACCACACAGCCCTTCACTAACTCTTCCCCTTCCCAGTGGGCTAGGGAAGAGAATCAAATAAAACCAAGTAGAACTTGCAAGTTTAGACAAAACTATTCATTAAGATACTAAAGGATAATAATTAAAACTATGCATTATGTATGCATGTGTGTGTGAATGTATACAACAAATGGTGCACAAGCAATTGCTCACCATCCCCATAATTTAGTCTCAGCTGAAACTGAGACAGATGAGCTGTAATGAAGTCCTGCATTACTAATTTATATAACAGTATAGCTTTAAGAATTGTTTTTTGTGACACAATGACAAACAAGTGGTGGCTCTGTGCACACACACTGTAGCTTTACACTTCCTGTCCATACTTGACCATAGATGAGCCTCACTAAGAAAAAACAGAATACAACATGAAATTCCACTCTAAAAGAACAATCTCATTGTACTTTCTATTCACTAGGCCAAATTTCTTAAAAATACTTGAAGGAAACATGCAGAGATTTTGTTGAGCATGCAGTGAGTGCACCTATAGTGAAAAGATCCTGTATGTGGTGAGAAGTCTATCCACATCTATAAATACATATGCAAAACAGAATATCTTTCCTTAAGGAGTCAAAGTGAATTAATGATTACTTTTTTTTAAGCAGAATATGATCTTTCTATGCATTTATGTGCAACAGACCTCTTCATCTTTTCAGCTTCAAAACATGTTTGTTTTGTTTTGTGTTTTGTTTTCATTCACAGTTCATGGAATCATAGCGTTAACTCCTTAGAGATTTGGAAGGGACTTTCAGAGGTCATTTGTTCCAATTCCCCTACAATTAATAGGAACAGCCACAGCCCAGGTTGTCCAAGGTCTCATCCAACCTCGCCTTGAATGTCTCCAGGGATGGGGCATCAATCACATCTCTGGCAATCTGTTCCAGTACATCACCACCCTCACTGTAGAAGACATCTCATATAACAATTCTACATACTACATCTTTTAATGATCATGCAGGAGGAGTTCACCAAATAAATGAAAATAATTTCTCTCTAGTTGTCAGCCATTATCAAATGGAATATCTTTGATGTCTCTAAAAGGAAACAGATCAAATTCAAGGGAGAAATACTGGAGTTTAAGCACATGTGACAGGTTAAAATGACAGTATCACATCATCTGTTCTTGGAGTGCTTTTGGAATAATAATTCGTGACAGGCTGCAGTAGTACATAGTGTAGCTGCTAGGCGCCTTCTGCATACATGTTCTTCACAGTTATGCCCTTTCCAGCCATCGTATTCTGATTTAGCAAGACTAACATTATTAACCAACTAAAAATTATTCAGTTCACTTAATATACTTAATATGAATCCTCCTTTGTTTTTGGCTCAAAGCTTTCTTCCAGGTATTTCTTGTGATAAGACTGACTTGTCTAGGAGATAAGTGATGGGTGTTGCCATGTGGCAATCAACATCACTGTGTGAACAATTTTACATTTAAAAGCATTTCTTTGGAGCTGTTTGCCTTCAGAAGAGTGCTCAGGACTGTTTACTGGTGGAAGATCTAGCCTGTGAACAAATAACTCCAGCTTGCTATGAGAGATTGGGGGAGATTGTATCCTTTGAAGGCAAGATACAAGCAGGCACCTCCCTGCTCCCTCTTATCTGCTGGAAGGCCCAAAGATGGAAACATAAGGAGTTACTGCTGAGATCCAAAAGCCAGAAGCTGTCCCTCCAAAAAGAGCTGACTCAACCACTTTGGACTTATAAAAAAGTTTATACTATCATTGGAAAGTAGTCACCATCATCGCCATGGTCACTGTTGTCGTCATCAACAGGACAGTGCCCAATGACCCACCATTAATGAAGACTCAGCTACAAACCATGCTGGATCCATGGTGGTGACTATCTCCTTCTTGCTTCCTATAAACACTCCTTGCTTCTTTCTTATCTTTTCTATTGCCCTTCTTCTTCCCTTTCCCATCACCCTAATTCATAATAGTGTTCATTCTCCCCTTCCCCATCTCCCTGATTAAGATTTGTAATAATCTGGTCAGACCAACATTTGAACTGTTGTTTCTTAATCTCATGCCGGGTATACAGATATCAAAGAACCTCCTCTACCTCCTATAATTTGGAGTGAGACCATCTGAACTGGAATCACAAAAAAAAACAACAACCACAAAAGCAGGAATTTTTAGAATCTAGACACTGTTTTGAAATACTAGTGTCCTTCTCCTGTTTATCATATGTATTCAGATAATGCCAGTATAGAAAATGAAAAAGGGCGATTTTTATTTAAGGAAAGACAGTAAAGTGGTAATTAAGTATCACGTGTGATTTTGATTATTTTTTTTCCTTTTTCTTTCATCTCTTCCCTTTAAATTTAGATGCTTATGTTGCATCTTCCAAATAACTCAGACTTTATTATTCCCTGAAGAAAATGAGACTCTTAATAATGTTTCCCTAGCTAGTACTTTCTGCAAAATTGGGCCATTTACTCAAGAAGAAAAATCTGTCAATTTCTCCAGTGAGAAAAGACAAAAGAGGTGTTTTGACAGGTTTTTGCTGTAATGTCTGACTAACTTGCATGGCAGATCGTAGCACTAAGTAGTGATTTTCAGCTGCGTTCTCAAGACCATCAAAGAAGGTTTTTGTTTTTACTGAAGGAGTTGTTTTTTTCCTCCTTCAAATACTTGTACTTCAAATACCATTTCACAAACAGACAGACTCTTTATGGAGATTGACTTCTTGCTTCACTCCATTGCAGGAGATGAAGGCAGCACCTCAGCTGAGCAAACGCCCTGTGACAGGGAGGTGGATTCTGTGCGGAATGACTGAGGGAGTTTGAGCAGGTCCATGGAACCCAACAACAGCCCCTAGCACATATAGGTGCCAAGCACACCAAGCCAGACTATTCAACACTGCATGGCACAAGGACAAGAAGAAATGGACACAAACCAAGATAAGACAAGACAAAGCAACACTTTCCCTTTCCTTTTCCTTGGAAGAGAACTTTCTTACGATCTCTTTAACTTGTATTATCTTAGCAACCTCTGGAAATGGAGAGCACTCTTAACGTTTCTATAAAAACCTGCTAAAAAAAATGAAAAAAAACAGCATGAACCTGATGAATATTTAAGTGACCAACAAAATTGTTGAGTATTCTGTATTCAATCTATACATTCTGAAACTAGGTTATTAGAAATTTGGTAACTTTGCCATACATAACTTCAGTATTTTTCCTCGAAAATAAAATGGTAAAGCATAACCTCACTGCAGTAAGCTCCTCACAGCTTAGCACACAGAGGTGCCTTTACATTTAACTACAGTTTTTCTGCAGACAAGTACTACAGATGAGAACAGCTGCCCAGTTAACCACAACATGATTTTTTTTTTCCTACAATGTTGGCCCAGGTAGCATAACAACATTAATGCTTCATATGAGTCACATGCTGGTGGAAGGTGATCAACATGTAGAATCCCTAAAGCAGAAACCCCTGCAAAAGTAGAGCACTGCTTTGTTATCCTCTGTCATATTATGTACGGGCAGCCCTTAGAAACCACTGTAAGCACCACTGGTGAGCCTGTTGTGTGAAACCATCTTTCCTGCTTTCCCATTGCATCAAAGAAATGAGATTCAAAGCATGTTTCACATTTACCTCAAGTCTCAATGCCCTCACTGGATCTGTGACAAGCAAAAAAAAAAAAGCACAGCCGTTTAACAAGCGAAGCTGCAAAAAACTGTCTGCCTACAGACTGCAGCACTTCACAGAAGCACATTCAACTTATCAGAGGAAAAGGTGGTCTAAGTCATTTTTCAGGGCCTTGACAAATCCTGAATCAGTACACATTCTTTTGTAATTAGCTCCACACTTCTGAAAAAAAAAATTCACTAAGTTCACATTAATTCCTATGGAAGTAAACACAAAACACTATTCAGCCGCAAGTACCACATGTAATCCAATCCATTGAAATTCAGACTGCCCTGTTTCACCACAGGACGTGCTCATTCTAACAGTGAATCAAATAGCTCTCCCAGCCACTACAGTAACTTTGCATTGCTGAAAAGCCATTTTTTATCTGAGCCCAGCAGCTAATTATAGAGAACTACTAGAACTACTACCTCCTGCATTGGAATTTCTTTTGCTGATCAAAAAAGCATAATGAAACTCAGACACCTCTCATGAGATGGCTTTTCTTTATCTTAATAACTGTAGGAGCTCACCTTGTACCTCTTCTGTTTTGGAGCAGTTTTTTCAAAACTTATGATTAAAACAGCACAGTATTTGATTTATATAACAGCATTTGTTCTTTGTCATTGCTACTGGACATAACTCATTTGATACAGTCAAGAATCATATTTGTCTTTTCCTTGACAGTATTCTGATAGCGTCTCTCAGCCATTTTGAGATCACTAATATAAATTAGCTTTGTTTCACTTCTGCATTTGCAATTTCTGAATTTCACACTTGCTGTAAGATGCATATACTTGTTTCTTAAAATTAATGAATGAGTTAACATTTTTTAATATTGAGCTTCATTTTATTTCATTTTCTTTCTCATTGTTATTGTAATCTTACTAGATGCAGATTTAACATCTATTTACCATGTATCACCAGTAAGTTTGTTGATTACACTGTCAGAATGCAAAACACTCCTCCTTAGACTACAAGTCAAGAATATTGTCTAGAAAATGACATTAACTTCTTATTTTTTCTTTAGGTAATTATAGCATCAAAATAATACGTTAGAATAAGTGGTCAAGATAAATGCAATGAAAACTTCTGTTTTAACTCACATTTGCCTTCTATTTTTTCCACATCTTCAATCACCTTTGAAATACCTCACATAAAATTTCCAAACAAACTGAGGTTACTGTCACGGAGTTAACTAGATCAATCCATGCCTGTGACAGGGGGCAGTAGGCCCCTCCCCCCCCCCCCCCCCCCCTCTAAAATGGGGAGGAAGGAAGGGAGGGAAAAAAACAACACAGCAGCAACAACTTATGGAGGAAAAAACTTATTTTACTAACTATGATATCGGAATGCAAAATGACACAATATAATACAATCTAATTGAAATTGAGACTAATAAATCAAAAAAGATAGGAGACAGAGAGAGAGCTCCTGAGACTGAGTCAAACCTGAAAAGCTTGGAATGGCCAGGAAAGCACCCTCCAGCACCCACTGCCAGGCAGAAAGAGACCACCCCACCCAGAAGGGTCAGATTCCATGACTTCCATCATGTACAGGGATAGGTACATAGGAACTGGAGCATTAACACTTTAGTTCCAGTACACTACATGATATTTTGATGTGGAATACTGAGAACCAAAAAATGTAAAACCATGACAGTTACCCATTTACCTCAAAAACTTTTCCATTTTTGGGATCTTGACCTCATCATACAATATTGTATATTGGAGATGTACATTGTATACATCAAAGAAACAGAAGCCAAATAAGTTATTTGGAGAATCTCTGGAGTCCATCAGTTCAGAATCCATCTGAAATCAATTCTGATGATATTCATGATCTTTGTTTAACAAATAACTTACCCAGCAAAGAATGATAGAAAAATCATACATCTAAATAACAAAGAGGAATTTAACAGTATTGCAGCACTGAAGTATAACTCACTCAGGCTACATAACATGAAATATAGCTCTTTTAAACATTCCTTGAAAAAAAGGGTAACAACCACACAAAGCTCTCTGCAGTGAAATACATAGGGTTAGATTTAGTTTTACATGTACATAAAAATTGTATTCATATGTATATATTCATATAGAAAGTATTCATACAGCATATTCAATTATCTCTGTATAAGTGTAACATTGAATTATGCCTATATATTTACTTGAAGCCACCAGCAATTCTTCTACAAAACTGAGCTACGGGTTCAAAAGTCTACACTGAATGTGTATCTTTCAGCAATGGAATTTTAACTTGCTAGACATAAGTCAAAAGACAACCAGAATCATTTAAATGAATACTAAAAGATATTTGAATGAGGAAGAGATCTGAACAAAAAAAACAAAAACAAACAAACACAAACCAAAAATACTTATTTAAGACAAAAAGTATTCAATGCATGAAATACTACTCAAATATTTGATGTATGGCTATTGTGTTTTTCCCTTCAACTCTAAGGGAAAATTGAACTTCTAGTCTCCCATTTAATGTAAGTAACATCTAAAATCACTCCCTGAAGAACATAAGAAACAGAATGATTTTATATCAAGCCCTATATTTTTATTATATTCTGATGGCTAGCCTCCACTCACTCTGATTAAACTTTAGTCGATTGCTTTCTTCACGCACGCACACACAAAATCAGTGATGCTAAGAACCTTGCATATTTTCACACTACTGAAGTAAAAATGGTCCATATGAAGGAAAATACACCTCCAGCAATACAGTTAGTAGAAACCTGTTTGGGATCAGTTAGAAGTTTCACAGTATTAACTTAACCTGCCTTAATTTCATTTGTTTTCCCTCTTCATCCATTTTAAACAAGTATCATTGACTTCCCATGGCAACCCTAGCTTTGGCAAGGAATTTATTTTCTCACTGTTTATTTTGCAGTAGGAGAACAACTGGGCTAAATCATCTACGTGAAAATTATTCACTCCAGCAACAGAGAGTCAGCATAGTTCAGCTCTTCAGCTCTGCTCGAATGCTTGAACAGGGGCTAGAAGAGATGAAATCACTGCCCAGAGAACTGTCTGGCTCAAAGTACAGGAATAATGAAGTAAGTTTTTAAGCATGTGGCAATACTGAGCATGCATAATGCATGTTTTCTGACTACAGTTTGCTGAAGGGGCAGATTCTTGGGTCCGATGAATTGGTAACACTCTCAGGCCAGAAGGAGAGATAGGGATCCTCATTTCCAGACAACCTTACCACTTCTGTTACCATCTAGTCTTCTTTCCTGACAGGAATTATTTTGGCCTTAATAGACTACTCAGATCAACTTGAAAATCATACTTACTAAAAATAAGTACTGATGCAGAGACTAGGTCAGGGATTCATTTTGAATCCCTTTTTTAAACTTATATTTCTCTTGGTAGGATATTTTACAATTTTAAAGTTATGTGATTAGAAAACAGGTAGCATATAGGAGCAGACTGTAAAAGAACTTAAAATGACTAGCCCAGTATTAAATACCTTCTACTTAATGAAATTAGCAAAACAGTTTAGCTATGCAATATTATACTGAATAAAATATTATTCTAAGAATAGGAATTTGCTTTCATTATATGCGAAAATCAGCACATATTGAAATTCGCTCAAATTCTGAGTGATTTCCACTGCCCCAGACCACCTTCCAACTCTTATTTTTCTAAAACCTAGTCATTAAGATTTATGATTATATGATTTTATTTATACACAAGCACTACTGAAGGCAGTTACCAGTGCAACAATCAGTTCCAAGTCTACATTTTTCTTTCAGCAGCTCTATACAAATACAAAAAATGCAAAATATGAACAAAATATTAACAAATCATGGACATCACAAGCCATCGCCATAAAGTACAAAACAGAGTTAACAGATAGGCAGATATATATAACTACTTTTTAGAATATGTATTTCAGTCACCAATCATTATGAAGTTTTCTCAAAGAAGCTCAATCTTTTTATCTAAAGACTGTTGTTAGCAGTGGTGTACCAGATCCCTTTGTGGCTTTAGTTACTGCACTTATGAAGCTGAGACAGTAATTATATTTCAGTTAGCAAAGTAAGCTTAACAGTCTCTTGTCATGTGCATCCCTGAGGCAACAAGTCTGGTTGTCTTCAGCTCCCAAGGAATAGGGGAGAGAAGAGAGGCTGAAATATAATCCATTCCAGCTATGGGAACAATATCATAAACAACATGGGTCTAGGTACACTTAATACCCATATGACATACTTTACCAGATGTTAACAAAAATTAATGTACTCAATAAAAAAAGGTTATTCACATCTGCTACATCTATGTTCACCATCCAGCCTCTAGTTTTATAGTAATACTGTTCTGTTGAGCATTTCCATGTCTGTCTTAGTTTCCCCTCACAGCGCATCTCCTGTTTTGTCCCACTTTTGTATCACCAACATTAAAGGTTTTACAGTCCTCTTTGGTTGTAGTACAAAGCTAGAGAGAATAGGCTTTGGCAGCTTTACTGGAGCAAGGCTAGGAGTGTTCCCATACCAACTACTACTCCATTGCTTTCTCAAGCCCTGTAGTGCTTTCTTGATTGTAGCTGTCATATTTATTCCTGTTTAAAACTGCTTTCAAAAGCAGTTTCAAACATACTGCCTCCAACATCTTTCATTCCTCACAAAATTACTAGGGAGGCAAATATCAGGTATACAATTGTCAAAAATAGTATGCTGCCCTTCATAAGTTCTTAGAGATGCAAAATAAAACCATTACAATCTAAGCAGCTTTTCCAAAGTAATGCAGACCATTCAATTTCATTATAAAATATATCCACGTGAATATACTCCTGTTTGAAAAGCAGACTTATGTGAAAATCACTAACTTTTTCTGAACAAATTTTTGAAGCATACTATATGAAAACAACTGAGTAAAATTTAAAAACAAATCAAAATGAATTAGTCCTCATTAACTCCATTTGAATTCATTTAGCTTCAGCATCTAAGTCTTTTTGGTCAAAAATTCCAACATGCAAACCAGTAGCAATGTATTCATGTCAGAAACAGAGAGCTGACTGAGTAAACTGTTGCCAATAATTTCTTATTAGAGAACTGGATTGGAACATTACAGTCAATAGAAAATTATAGCAGTAAAAAATTAAACGCCAGCTATAGAAATTATGCTGAAGGATTCTACTCTTTGACCATGAACTGTATGCATCTATTGCCTTTACACAAAGCATACAGATCTACCTCATTTCCAGGGTCTAATACTTCCACACTGAAACTGTTATTTTTCAGATTGTACCAAACTTCTCAACCTTGCAGAAATAAAATGTGCTTACTGTCTGTTCTCATTCACGTATCTTTAGAAAGAAGAGTAGGTCCTACACAAACCTCAAAGTTGAAATATTATGCCTTTCGAGCATGCTATTGCTCACATTTAACAGAACTTCATTAGTTTTTCTAATTAATTCTTTCTTAACATGCAGTCAAACAAAGTGTAATCAATTTGTTGCTAGTTACTGTTAAGAAAGATTATGGGGATTAATGGTCTGCACTATAGTCCTGGCCTATGATTCCTCTCTATTGAGAGGGGACCATGGAAAAATAAAGCTAAATTCAAACTGAGAGCTCTACAAATGTAACAATAGTAGTACGCTGCAGAAGCCCAACATTGCCTAATGCCTGTTTATGAAGTTTACGAAGAGGGGTGGCCAGCAGGAACAGGGAGGTGATTGTTCCCCTCTACTCTGCTCTTGTGAGGCCCCATCTAGAATACTGTGTCCAAGTGTGGAGCCCCCAGTACAAAAAAGACAGGGAGCTGTTGGAGAGGGTCCAGAGGAGGGCCACCAAGATGATCAGGGGACTGGAGCACCTCCCCTATGAAGACAGGCTGAGGGAGTTGGGCTTGTTCAGCCTGGAGAAAAGAAGGCTGTGGGGTGACCTCATTGCAGCCTTTCAATACCTAAAGGGAGTCTACAGAGGGGAGGGGAATCAACTCTTTGAAAGGGTAGATAACAGCAGGACAAGGGGAAATGGTTTAAGTTGAGGGAGGGGAGATTGAGGTTGGACGTCAGGGGGAAATTCTTTACAGAGAGAGTGGTGAGATACTGGAACAGGCTGCCCAGAGAGGTTGTGGATGTCCCATCCCTGGAGGTGTTCAAGACCAGACTGGATAGGGTCCTGGGCAGCCTGCTCTAGCGTTAAATGGGGAGGTTGTGGCATGGGGGTTGGAGATTGATGATCCTTGGGGGTCCCTTCCAACCCTGGCCATTCTGTGATTCATACAATACATATCTTCCTGTAATTTCCGCTAGCACAAAAATTCCAAAGTTTACAAAAGTTCAGCCAGAAAACAGCCAGAGCATCAATGAAAAAAAGTGACAATGAATGCATGACAGCCTTGATTATGAGACATAGTAAACCTGTTTCATAAATTAGGTTTATCCTATGAACACCACACATAGCACACACTTAACATTTCAGGTTAAGGAGTTATTTCCCATGATTCTGAATCAGGATCTATTCTATTACTACAGAAGTGATAAAAAGTGGCCTTTACTGCAAGAACACTGTAATTATATGCTCTTTTATCCCCCCAGATCGAGTGTTCTCTCTAATTACACTTATGACAATTAGGGCCTTTCCACAAGGTGCTTTTTTTTTTTGCTTATTTTCCAAGCAACTGGCCCTAGATGAAGCCATTTGGCTACTTCAGTAAAATGCTGTAACTCAAAACCTTTGGCAAACTGGAAACTATACTGATGAAATGATCTTTCTTCCACTCCAAAGATGGACAGTCTCCTGCTGGCACAGACTACAGATAATTACAACCTACATTTATACCCATCTGCTAAATGGGTAAAATAAAAATAAAAAAAAAGAAAATCTGCCTTTGTTCAGAAAAAGTGGTTTGGAGAACTTGATTTTAACTTATGTCACCTTTCAGTTTTATTCTTTTTTTTTTTTAAATAACCATACTCTCTAATGAAGCCCAATATGTACATTCTCTTCTCTTCTGGCTTTTTACCCTTAATAACAATGTTCTGATTGAAGGAGAACAATTAGATATTGGGCAAGCAAACAAAACTCATAGCTTAGTTCTATAATGTAACCTGCTAAGCTTGCTACACAAAGGGTTAAATGAAAAAAGCTTCAGGCAAAATAAAAAAAAGATATTTCAATACAACACTTGCTTGCATGGTACATATTTATCAGTCAAAGTACCCAAAACTAGTGCGTGCAAAGTGTAATTACAAGTAAGCACTAGAATAAGAAGTCATGTTTCCTTCCCTACACTTGTGTAGGTAAAAGTTATTTCCTACAAAATTTGCTGGGCTCTTTGCATGCTCTTTGCTTCTTCCTTCGTTATTTACTCCAATGAGACTACAAGCCTTGAAGATGATGAGGTAGGCAGGGGACACTGCATACAAATAATTCTGGGCAACAATTTCTGTTCCTACTTAGCATAGCTGGTGTTTTTAATCTTGAAATGAATGTTATTCACATCTCTTCAATTTTCTAAAGGCATAATTCTGGACAATACTCCTCTCTGGAGAAGTGGAAGTTAATTGGTTTCTTTTTTTTTTCCCGGTAAGATTTTTATGGTGAGAGGTGCAGAAAAAGGAGGTAATTGTATTCAGGTCATTTCTATCTGTATTGCAATGCACATTTATCTATACACACATTTATAGAGGCACATACATACATTTGTATATAAACATACACATGGCAGTGTTAATAAGTAAAAGTGGTGAGTCTTTTTTCTATTTATACTTGCACAGCAAGAGTAATGTAATGTAAACTAAGTACCATGCCAAGAAATTTGTGAAAAGTATCTGACTGTTAACCGCCTCTACTCCCAAGTCTGGGTAACTGGTAATTAGCAGTATTTTAGATACACAAGCTTGCATTAATAGGGGATGCTTAAATTTCCAAAACATTAACTATGACCAACACAAGTTAAGTAACTCCATAAGTAATCTTTTAAGTCTTCTTCGCTTGTCCAGGCAATTTATGTGTTACAGGTAATCAAGTAAAAGTATTTCATTTATAAAGATTTGCATACATCAAAAGTACCTATATTACACCTGGGAGGAATGATCTGAACAAGGATGGCATCCTATCCTAACCTCTTCTATCATAAAAGGATTCAGTATAATTTTAAAGGCATTAAGTAACAAACAGGGTAAACAAAAAAATATGATAAAAAGAAACAATGTTATAACAAAAGCTACATTATGCAGGCTAACTTAATATCTATCTTGTCATTTTAGATAATAAGTATTTGATAGGTTTAATTTGACTAGATGTCAGTAAAAGAAAATATAAAGCAAAAAACAAGTAAAGCAAATAATGACAAATTGCAATGAGAGGAGAAAGTATCAAACTAGAGGAATATTACTTGTTGAACTCCCAGAGAATACTCCATTGCCCAAAACTTACCTAATAGTATATCTATAATTTGTTTTAAAAGTCTGCTAAAATAAAAGTGGTGAGGACACAAGGGTCTGAGGTTCTGTCCATACAAGACAGGTTCAAATACAAAGAGCAAGGGCTATACTTGCCCAAGAAATAGTTAAGATTTGGTACTGTTTTAAGGCTATGAATGTCAAGACTAGAAACATTAAGATCTTGGTCACTGGAGAGAAGTGATTCTGCACAGAATAGCTCTGATGCATCAGTGTAAAACAACCACAGCTCAGACCTCAGACAAAGTCACAAAATTTCACTGATATCATCATAAAAAGCTAACGATAGCTTTTGAACTTTGCCATAAGGATATACTCTTGCTATAAGTAGAGCACAAGATTACAATCTTAAAAACAGTGCACTGTGCATAACTGTAGTCACTGTACTTCAAGAAGGACCAAAATAAATACAAGAAAATTAAAAGGAAATTATTTTGAATATCAAGAAAAGGGGAGAGGAAAGCGTGACTGAACCCAAACACCTCAAGTGGAGAGAAAAATCCAGGAGGTAAAAGAGCTGCTCAAGTTGAAGGCATTTTCATCAAAACAAGCAATACAAGACAGCATAATTAAACCAGCCACCCTACTTATAAATAAAAAATATCAAATCTGTTTTAAAAGCTTAAAAGTGTATGAACATCCAGAACTGATTTAAGAAGCAAAACCAGAACAAATATTCCTACTTCCATCACGTTCTCTGTCCTAAATAAAATAATAATGCCAATGAAACAAAATATTTACAGTCAGAAGTTTTGTTTGTTTTTGACAAAATAATTTAGAGACATTTTAATGAACTATTACATATGTATATTGCTAGGGCATAACAGTAAGCAACACTAAAAATATAAATTTTTAGAAGAATATGCTGTGTTGTGGAATAATTGGAAACTAGTTGCCAAAGATTCCCAAAGTAAGTCTAATTTATTTTCTTTAATTTGAACTTAAATCAAAACATATAAGAAATTTAAATATATATTTACAGAACTTGGAGTTGACAAAATAAACTTCAAGCTTCACTCCTGGATAGTCTGGACAGTCTGCCATTCAATTAAGCTTGGACAGATTAAATTAGATTTTACTCCTAATAACTTGAAAGAATAAAGCTCATTATTCTGTAAAAATAGCTTTACAATAGCTCTTTTCCAGTAGCTCTTGTGCTAGGAGACATAACTAAATTGATGCGAAATAAAAAAAGAAAATAAAGCTCTTTAAAGATCTAATTCTTTTCTTGCTGTGCTTTCCATAGTACAAGTAGCAGGAATGAGTGCCCAAAGCCAGGCTAGAATACTAACAAAGAATTTAAGAGTAAACAATTGAGTAGCTGTTGAACAAATTGTTATTTAATGGGTCAACAATCTATATTCATGCCTCTAAACTTGAAAGGACAACAGATAAATTTATAACATTTATTCCTGCAATAAATTCTATACTTTTATTCTTTTGGGGAAAATAAAATTTATTTTATTTGTGGAAGTTACTGTCAATCAGAATAATGCAATACTCTAGTGACATCAAAGTCAACACCTGTAGGTAATTTTAGATGTTATTATTGAAAATGAAAGCTTTACTGACAAGAAAATGAAGTATACACAAGCTAAGTGGACTATGACATATTGAGGCATTAACTATATCAAACTGTGTATTGCCATTTTTCATTTATGACAGAAGAAAATTAGTACTAACTGCTTCTCAAATACCAAAAAAAGAATGCATTGCTTCTAAAGTTCTGCTAAAATAGCTTCTGTTCTCTTTGTACTTCTGCAGCATTTCTTAAATCTTAACAAGCATTTAGAGGACTGTGGGAGTTGGTGTCAAGTGGCTCACAGACAGTGATTTTTACCCACTTTTCCAAGAGGCAAAGTGCACAGATGTATTGCAGACTCAGGGTAGTATAATTTAAAGGGATGTGGAAAATTGCCAAGAAAGCAGGTAAAAGAACAAGGCATTGCAATATGGGATCAAAAGAAGCTTTGAAGCTTGTTAGGAAAAATGAAAAACTAGTGAGAGCTCACAAAGCACGGTGGTCACATAATGCATAGCCCTACTCCACTGCATAACCAGAGAAAAGTTGAGATTGTCAGGGAACTCCATAGCTTGTCTAGTCCAACCTCTGCTCACAAAACCAGAGCAATTTGGACAGGACTGTGTTCAATCATGTTTTAGTATTTCCAATAATGGAGATTTTACAACATATGCCTGACCCATTCCTGTATCTGATCAACTTCAGAGTAGAAAGTTACTTAAACCAGAACTTTCCTCAGAACTGTTTGTACCCATTGCCTGTCAGCAGAAACCACCAAAGACAGTCTGGTTCTGTCTTCTTTACTCCCCCTATCAGGCACATACGTGTATTGATAAGAATATCCTCTTCTCCAAAGTCTTCTGCGAATAGAACAGTTCCACTGCTCAAACTATCCTTGTGGAACAAAAAATGTTCCACACCCTACAGCATCTCACTGGCCCTTCACTGAACTTGTTCCAGTCAGTATATCCACGTATCTCATACTCAGGAGCCAAAAACTGGACACAGCACTCTAAGCACTGCTTTACAAGTGCTGAATAGAGGGGAAGGACTCCCTCCCTCAACCTACCAGTAACTTAACAATGCCATTAGCATTTTTTTTGCTGTGAGGGTACACCGCTGCATATCAATTCAGTATCCATGAGAACTTCCAGGTTCTTTTCTATAAAACTGGTTTCAAGCTGGATATTCCTCAGCCTGTGGCTATTCTGCCCATTAGGGAGCTTAGAATTAGCCTTCCTTGAGTTTCAGGAGGGTGCTCTCATTTCCCCAGCTAGTAAATGCCTCTATGCAGCTTTCTGGCATATCAGCCACAACCTGCCAAGTTGCCAATTGTGCACTCTGTCCTCTCATCTAGATAATTTACGTAAGTGTTAAACAATAAAGGCTCTAATATCAAACCCTGGGAACACCATTAGTGATCAACATCCAGCTGGACTTCTTACTACTCACCACAGTACTTTGACCCAGCAGTAAATTCAGTTTCCAGCATGCCTCACTACTTATCTAATTTTCATTCATCGGTATGGGTATGACAATAAAACCAAGACAAACAATATCCACTTCTAACACCTCATTCACTGAGACAGCTGGGGAAGGCCACGAGGTTCATCAGGCCTAATTTCCCCTTTGTAAGACTTGAAAGATGGGCCCAGGTGAATTTAATGAGCTTCAACACAGCAAAGAGCAATGTTTTACCTGGTGTAGGGAACCTGTATGGAGTCACAAAGGTGATCAGGGGACTGGTGCGCCTCCGCTATGAAAACAGGCTGAGAGAGCTGGGCTTGTTCAGCCTGGAGAAAAGAAGGCTGTGGGGTGACCTCATTGCAGCCTTTCAGTACCTAATGGGAGCCTATAAACAGGAGGGGAGTCAACTCTTTGAAAGGGTTGATAACTGCATGACAAGGGGAAATGGTTTAAGTTGAGGGAGGGGAGATTGAGGTTAATGTCAGGGGGAAGTTCTTTACTGTGAGCATGGTGAGGTGCTGCAACAGGCTGCCCAGAGAGGTTGTGGATGCCCCATCCCTGGAGGTGTTCAAGGCCAGACTGGATGGGGCACTGAGCAGTCTGGTCTAGCATTAACTGTGGAGATTGTTGGCCCTGCATGTGGCAGGGGGGTTGGAGATTGATGATCCTTGGAGTCCCTTGCAACCCAAGTGATTCTGTGATTCTGTAAATCAATGCTGATTAGTGTTGATCACCCCCTTATCTGTCATGCATTTGGAAATGGTTCCAGGATTTTTTTTAATTATTATTATTATTTTTTATCACCTTCCCAGAAAAGAAAGTGACCATGGCTATCCTGTAGTTTCCTAGATTGGCATTCTTTCCCTTCCTGAGGATAGGGGTGACATTTGCTTTCTTCTATTTCATATGAACTTTCCCTACTAGTCCTGACCTTTCAAAGTTCAGAAGTGACCTCAAAATGACAGCAGAACCACTTTGTAATGGTAACAGTTGAATACATACCATCTGGTCCCATGCACTTGCCTATATCAATTTATTTAAATTTTCCCTAATTTAATCGTCTTCCACAAATGGAATATATTCCATGCACCAGAGGTTTGCTCTAGTCTCAGGGACTCTGGAATCCTTCATGGCCTATTTTACCAGGGGAGACCAATGTTCACATTGGCACTAGTCTGCAAAAACATAGAATAAAATTCTGTGAGACATTATGTACAAAAATATTTACCAACTGAAAAGGTAAGAAATAAAAGACAGGAGCAACTCCATAGGTACTTTGCTCAAAATAATTTTTACATATTTATGTTTTCAAATTATACATATAATTTCTATTTCAAGAGATTTCTAACAGATTATCACTTCAATATATGAAAAGAATAATTTTTTCTTCTTTGTTCAGCCATAAATATATATATTTGTATAAATATGCATAGGGGTATATATATATATATGCACATTCTAAGTATTCATGGTACCTCTGTTTATAACATATGAATATTCATTATCAAATGACAGGTATGATGATAAACAGATGTGTAGATGAAGAACCTGCTCAAAGATGTGGAAGAGAACTATAAACAGAAGTACAAATCTATAAATATTACCACACTTCCATTGGCAACTGCTGTCTATTGAGCCTACATGTCTTCTCTCTACAGAGAAAAAAGCTTCAGATTTCTGTTTTTATTAACTCAGATACAGACAACAATTAAAAGCTTCCCTTGCTAGGATCTCTTGAAGAGAAAAGGAGGCATATAAAAAAAATCCAAGTATTTGCTTTATATTAACCAAATTTCATTTATTTTAAGATATAAAAATCCTTAAAAATACACAAAGAAAATAAAAAAACAATAACTATAAATAAAGTACAGTACGTATAATAGAAAATCTTATAATACATTAGGAAAGAAAGGATAGATATTTTGCCTCACTCTGGAATACTTAATTTTTATTCCAAAAGTTTTGGTTTTTTTGGTTTTTTTTTGTTTGTTTGTTTTTTTCTGTATTTCCTATGCTCCAAAATGCTTGGTAAAAAAACAAAAAACAAAACAACTAAACAGCTTCGTATTGATGATTATTTTAGAAAAAGAGAAATACAACTATGAAAGCAGACTAAACTAAAAAAGCAAACTAAAGATACCTTTGAAAACAAACAATAATGTGAGAGCCATACAAATATTTAAACCTATTCTCAGCAGTAGAACACACTATTAGTTTGCTAGATAAAGTCTGTAAATACAGAATTTTCCTTAGTAGACAGTGAAAGAAAGGCTGATTTAAGATGACTTTAAATAGGAAAGGTAACTGAGCATTTGCATGAAATTAAATAAAGATCAATAGTGAAAATGCTTATTAAAGTCAGTTTATTTGGACACTGAATTATTGTTTTAGACCCTGTACTGCTATAATGGGATGATGGAAAATACCATGATAATAGCAGGGTGGCAAAGTCTTTGGCTGCAACAAATGAGAATGTGGCCAAAATATAGCAACCACGATCGCAGAAATGAATGAAAAAAGCTACTTACCCTTGTAAGGCCTCAGGTAGGCAGGGATCTCCAGCAAGATACCCTTGCCTCCACTGAAAACCCGTAAGTGTGGTCTGGGACTGGTTGGATACTGGCTCCATCCCTTCCGGTCACTCAGGTGCATTGCATGCTATTGAGCTGCCCTGTGTTGCCCTGCCTTCCCACCAGGTGCTCCATCACTGGTTCAGGCTATGACAGCATTTCCACTACAAGTACCATTGTTTGACAAAGGCAGTGAATAAGAACTTGCGACCCATCAATGGCCAACCACTTCCAATAAATGTTTTTGTGTTTAGAAAATACATTACAATGCTAAACTCAATTTTTTTATTATTATTATTTTTTCAGCTATAGGTAATATGATTACTCAGATTTTTGTTCCTATTTGTAGTTCAGTTCACAATTTCTCCCCAGTAGCTTCAGGTTGTAGCAATTATGTTATTAGGAAGATTGATTATTACATTACTCTAAAATCAAAGAGAAATTTCTGAACGTGTTCAGGGTATAGATTACTTTCTTTCCTCAGCAAATATTCTTGCCCTTCAGGATACTGTTCATATCCCTACCTTTTCCATTCAAAAGCTGAAGATGTTTCACGGTCATTATATTCTCCCTGAAGTTTGCATTGACAGGTTGCATACTACATATTCTGCATACTATGTATGTTAACCTCCTAGAAGAATATTTACGGTATCATTAACTCAGAATAACACACCAAAACCCGATTACTGTAAAACACGCTATGTGCAATCTGCATAATAAATATAGCTATAAAATACTTACAGAACAAGGAGTATTACCTGCGCTAGCATTTTATCTTTACTATCAAGAAGTGATATTGTATTCCCCCACTGAGCTAACAGCTATCATAAAGGCCAGTAAGAATGAAGAAAATATTAAACCTGATGATAAATCTAAAAGTGAACAGAAAAATGGTTGCCATTCCTGACTCAAATACTAATGCAGGACAGTAAGGTGAAATACTGTAACTCCATAATGAAGACACAGAAGACCATGCTAAGGTGTCCATAAGGAAGACCCTCACATCCCACAACTACTAATGTACTGTAAGTAAACAGTATTAATAATTAATGAGATAGTGTCATGGTATTTTCTAATATTTCAGAATTTAATTTTGGGGATACATCATCCAACTTGAAACTTGTTTTGCCCTTATAACTATGCTTCAACACAACTTTTTAGTCAGTTATTATATGGCAGGAAACACATGATGGAAATTCAAGTGATTGGTCATGTAGTTAGAAATAAGTACAAAATTAACAATTTATGATTGCCATACATTTGACTTCCACAAGGGCTCAACCCACTAAGTCCCTATGTCATTTAATAAAAAGCTGAAATATTTTTCCTGACAAGTTTCTTCCTTCCTTCTCATTTGTTAAGAATATTTTGTTTTTTTATTCTTTGACAGAAGTGCTTAAAGGAATCTGGTTAAAAAAAAAAAAGGGAAAGTTTGGTGCAAGAGCTACGTTAACAAATCTTGCAGTAAGATTTAAATAGATAGTTACTAATTATGTTTTATTATTTACTGAAATTATGATTACACTATTCAAACATTATGTATATTCAATGTTTCCACATAATGCAGACAAAGGCAAAATAGGTAGATTATAAGCAAAAAAAGACATTTGAAAAAAATATGTTTGCAAGATGGTTAAAAATACATACTGAATACATGTTAATTTTAGAAGTACCAGTGCAGTGGAACATATTTAGATAAGTAGCGCTTCCAGATTTCATTGTAATTCATTTGGTTACAAGAGAAATCATAGAATCACCAAGGTTGGAAAAGACCTCCAAGACCATCCAAGATCAACAGTCCACCTATCTCCAATATTTCCTTACTAAAATAATGCCCCTTAGTGCAACATCTGAATGTTTCTTTAACACCTCCTGGGATAGTGAGACTCCAGTATCTCCCTGGGCAGCCTGTTCCAGAGTGTGACCACTCCTTCAGAGATCAAGTTTTTCCTAAACTCCAACCTGAATCTCCCCTTGAAAGGCCATTCCCTCTGGTCCTATCACTAGTTACACAGGAGAAGAGGCCAACCCCCCCTCGCCACAACCTTCCTTCAGGTGAGGTAGAGAGGAATCAGGTCTCTCCCGAGCCACCTCTTCTTCAAACTAAACAATCTCAGTTCCCTCATAAGACTTATGCTCCAGATCCCCCACCAGCTTCATTGCCCTTCTCCGGACAGGTTCCAGGGCCTTGATGTCTTCCTTGTAGTGAGGGGTCCAAAACTGAACACAGTACTTGAGGTGTGGCCTCACCAGTACTGAGTACAGAGGGATGATCACATCCTTGCTACTGCTGGCAAGAATCTAAATCAACTCCCCTATCCCTCAATTTGCAACTTCCTCAGTTATTTCAGTATGATTAGATTCACGTGGATAACTCATCAGCAAAAACTAAACTTCATCACGTTAGCAAAATAGAGTGAAAAAACAATACTCCTGTTCAGATTATCCATTATTTAATGTTTGGGAACATACTTACACACAACTGCAAGACCAAGGTGCTGTCTTGGAACTCTGCTGAACTCTCTCATCACACAACTACATTTCTTACTCATCCCCTTTGTAATAAATACATTATATTATACCATGTGCTATTTCACGCAAGTTCTCATTAGCTACAACCAAAATAACTGAAAGAGAGGAAAATATAGAACATGAAGTGTGGTAGATAAGAAAACAGAATTTGTTCTTCTTTGATCTGCAGTTGCACATTTTAAGTTGAATGTGCTTCTTATTATGCTATCCTATGTTTTCTATGTTGGATGATTTTTCTTTTTTCTAATTCATAAAACCAATTTTACTTGATTCCAAAGAGTTCATTCTTTCTGTGATCAGAAAATGAATATTGCTGAATTCTTTGTAGCCCTAGGGTCTGCATATCATTCTCCATGCGTGCATTTTTTATTCCTTTCAGTCATTGCATGCCTCTACTCCTTTAAGCAGTATCCCAGAGATAGTTTATTCTATGCAGAGGTAACACTTCAATCCTACCGCATTATTAGTAATAAAAATGTATGAAGTTCTAAGAAAAATGTCTCTTCACTACGTAATCCTACAAAACTCAGCTAGAACTAAAATGGATAAGGAAACAATTACCTGTTTTTTACACAATTGCTATTGCACTTGAACAAGCGGTAGCGGAGCTCTGGGCAAGCTTAAGGTCAGATGAAGTAATCTTTATAAGCCCTTGTCAGGAACTGGAGTGAAGCAAGAAAACCCATGGTATGTCATGGACAATGAGAACATTTCTTGTGATATAGGCTTCTGGGCTGGTACAAAGATCTGTGGTATTGAGAATGGCTGGTCTGCAGACAGTGCAAAGATATGCTACAACACAGTATTTCTAACAATAGTGCTTGGCCATAATAATCCTATAAACTTTTAATAAGAAGTACAGTTATACATCCATATCTATACTTAACTGAATGTGTACCAGTCCAAAGCCACTGAGTGCATGCACATTTTTTCTCCTTTTTTGAGCTAAAACAGTCAAAGGAAGACAGCTATTCAGCCTACAAAACAAAGCCCAAGGTACTCTCCAACTACTGCACTTCTTCATTTTAAGCTTACCAAAGGAGTACTTCCAAAATAAAAGGTCCCTTCCTGTACTGCTTGCTCCATCTGTCTTCTGGATTCACTAAGATTTCATCCAGGTTATCTGTTTGGCTATGAGCAGAGCATGTCCCATTTCCTTATTATGAGTATTAATTCCCAATACTGTTCTTATAGTCATAGAATCATCATAGAACCACAAGACTGGAAATAACCTATAAGATCATCTAGTCCAACTGTCTTCACAATTGGAAAAGACCTCAGGGAGAAAAAAAACAAAAAAACAAAAACCAACTGTTTGGAGAGATGAACATCACTAGTTCTCAAAAACAAACATATAAAGCAACACAAAAATAGCTCCTTTTCTTCCCCCCTTTTTTTTTTCCTTGACCAGCTTACAGGAAAGTTAATTACCTATTTCTTAGCTGACAGTACATAAGGAAAATTGCAAATTGTAAGTGAAGAGAGACACCTACATATTCTTCTAAATCCAGAACTGAAATTCCCCCACAGTATCTTTGCTGAATACCAAGCTTTTGCTGTACAAGGAGGTTAAGCTCTAAAAAAAGAAATCATTTGCTTTAAGCAATTTTTTATTTTTTTTTTCCCCCCCCTCCTTAAGAGTACTCTCATTTAAACTAGGAACAAGGCATTAAACAGAAGCCTGGTTCTCCACATAAATCTGCCATTAGTTCAGTCAGGGTGTTCTGCAAGGAATGGAATGAAATAATACTTATTTCTAAGCAGATTCTTATTCTGAATCATTTGAATATTTCCACTCTGTCTTTAAAATAGCTTTGCTTTGACTTCAAAGAAAAGCACACTTACTGAAATAACTGGTTACATATACTTCAGTGCTTTTAAAAAGCTATTCAAAAACAGCTAATACACTTACATAAATAAAACATATGTATATTTATAAGTTTACAGTTTAAACAATCACTTAGTAGGTCAATAATCACAAAGGATCATTTGCTAAATGGATCACAATCCCATGTGAAAATACCGTTTCAAGAAAATTATTTTCAAAGACTGCTCTCAATAAAGTAGGTTTTCACAAGGAAAGTGATATTTAAGTAACTTAATTTTATCTGTTACAACCATGCAACTTGCTAAGGATTAAATTCTTTCCTTCAGCATAAGATGAAATATATTTCACTGAATGCCTGAAGTCTTTCTATATTTATCTGTTACTCAGGAGTCACTGCTTAGTAGCCAGTGGTCTAGTCCATCATACGTGAAACAAAAGTGGGCTTTAAGAAGGTTCGAAATTGGATGAGTAAAGACATGAAGTCCGAAAAACACTGTTATTTACAGAAATAAATGTTTTCAGTATTAGAAACCTATTTCTTCAAAGAGATGATCAAATGAATGTATAGCTTTCTCTGATAGCACAGAAGATAGCTTTCCTGCCTTCAGCTCCCGTGCCCAAAATTACTGATCACCATCAGGAGATACACTTCCAGAGTTTTAAAGCTTGGTCAAAGCTGTGTGTTACTCCACAGGAGAGCAAAAAGCACTTTTTCCCCCAGCTATCATCCTTCCCAGACTTCAAATCACCTACAGGAGAAAAAAACAAAAAAAAAACACAACAAAAAACGCATCACCTCAAAACAAGAATCCTTCCAGTAGTTTTTAAGTAGAAACTGACAATGTGTGGCAGACAGTCTTAATATTGTTTTGTCTGTATACAGGTACTTCATGCCAGCAGATTTATATTCCACAAAAATAGATATAGATAGTACCTCAGATTTAAAGACTAATTAAAACTTGCTTTTCCCCCTAAACAATTTCCTATTAGAAAAGAATGCTGTTTATCTATCCAACTAGATTTATTTTTCATTATATTTATATAATTCTGGAAAATTGCTAATATAAGCTGGAGCTATAGTTTGACATGTGCCATTCAACCATAAAATAAATGTGACTCCCTCCTGATACCCTCTGGCTAGCATCTGTTCCATTTATGCTAATGTGCTCCCAGTTAAATAGATGGATTCTTCCACATTTACAGTTTTCTAAGGAAGAGAATGATATTTTGCTCAGAATCTGAACTACCAGTGGCAATACCTCCATTGCATTACTTGGCAGTGTCCAGATGACTGCAGCTCCTTAGTAACTACACCTCAAGCAGCTGTACATAGCTACCACAACACTCTTTTGCTTTACTTTCTCATCCACATACAAGTACAGAAGTAACACATTACAGACATTTCTCTAGAAAATTGCATTTGGATCTCTTAGAACCTTAAATACGTATCAGTCTGCTACAGACACAGAGAACAGAAGTGATCTAAAATGGTATTACACAGATTACATGGTCTTGTATTCAGAGACATGAGAAAATAGAATGTATGCATCTCTATGGGTAAGGGTACCATCTTGAAAGAGATCTGTGACAAGGTCATTTGAAAACATGAGAAAAACCAGCAGAGTATCTGGAGGCTATAAGTGAACCATGAGAGCAGATTGTTATACGTACCAGGCAGCTTAACTGATTAAATACTGAATACATAACTAGAACAATGTTCTGGAGGCACAGAGGTGTCAACTCCATCAGTGAACTCTCTTGCACCCACGAGAAGATTTGCTGGACTCTACTGCATTACAAAGATTCTCTCCTGAGACCATGCAAAGACGTAGCTTTTTGCTGAGGGGTATCAAAAAGGCACTGCAAAGCCTTCAGGAAGTCTCACTTTCAAAGGGGCCACCTGAAGCTTACACAAAATAAAGGAGTGGGGAAAAAAATTTTGACATAAGACTTATAAATAAATAAATACTAAAAAAGAATTTGTAGACAAGCTGACCTAAGAGCATAAAAGCACATCACTTAGGCAGTTGTTGTAGAAGTTTCTAAAGCAGAACTGACTTCTGCCAAAGCATAAAAAAAGGACTCATGTATTGTTATGCTGGCACATACTTCAGGGCCCGTGTCTCTAAGTGATGTAGAATTAATTACTGTAATATAATTAACATTCTATAAACTTAGCGCCAAATTATAACTTCTGTGGAAAATACTTTGTCAATTAGAACTCCAAACCTGAGCCTGAATAAATACATCAAATTAATACAGGCATTAACTGCAGGGGCTGTTCCAAAAATAATGTCTTCCGTTTTATTACGTTAGCCCATAACGTTGAAGGTGGACGGTAGTGATACAGCAGTAAAGGTTGAACCTTCCCTGACAGTATTCCACCACATTTTGTTGCTGTGTGACAGATGGCAGCAGAATGACAGCCTGACACAATGGTGTCTGATGTGGAAGTAAGTATGAAGCAAAGATATGTCACTGAACTCCTTCATGAGGAAAAATCATACCCATTGAGATTCATTGACACTTGCTAAACATTTATGGAGACCAAGGAGCAGATGTCACCACGGTGAGGTGGTGGGTGGTGTATTTCAGCTGTGGTAACAGTGACAGTGGGTCACCTCCACCACTGAAGGTTTTTTTTTTATGAGCATGACAGGAAGGTTTTTGTTCATGGGTGGCAAGTATGCACAACTAATGATGGTGACTATGTTCAAAAATAGGGTTCTGTAGACAAGAATTTTCTCTATCACTATCTGTATATGTTGTAGTTTCTGTAGAAATAAACAGGAGGTATTGCTTTTGGAGCAACCTATGTACCATATATAATGTAAGAAATTTATAACTTTTGCTTGTAAATACTCTGAATTTCAAACTGTGGTAGGAGTGCTGTGTGTAGTGTAACTGAATCTTAGTTCTCCTTGTGAATTTCAGCTCAATATCCATATTTTATAAACTTTCCGTTCTATTTCTGTACTTTGGTAAGTTTTGGTCAGCAAAAAGAAACATTAATAAATATTAATTTTATGATTAAAAAAGTGTAATTGCCAGCTAATCTTTATTTTCCAATTTTTTTTAGATAGCTTGTTAGTAGAAAGGGAGTGGATCTAGGGACTACATAATGAAGGCAAAAAATTGACCTGAGTTTATAATAGGAATACAAGAATTTCATACTCCAGTTTTGTCTGGTGTTTCTAGACTAGTTACAAATTGTTCTTTAATATGTGAATAACTTTTTCATGAAAAAGAGAACCACCACTAAGTAAAGGAAAAAGAATACAAACATGTTTGTGCATGCTACTTGCTTAGGTTCCTCTGAAAGGAATACCTCATTTATTTAAATGGAAATTAAAACAGATATAAATAGCACAATAAAACTGTTTGATATAGTAACTTCTTAGCTACAAAACACTATTTTTTCAATGTAGTCACCACCATTAGCTGTGCATTTTTGCCAGATATGAACAAGAGCTTGCATGCCACACTCAATCTGCATGGCTGTCCAGAATGTGGCTTGTCTTTCATGTTGCTGTCACCACTGCTGAACGCACCACCCACAGCCTCCCTGTACTCATATCCACCATTTAGCCTCCATAAATGTTTAGCAAGCATCAGTGAATGTCAACAGGTAGAATTTTTCCCTCGTGGAGGAGTTCAGTGGCAAATCTTTGCTTCATACTCAGTTTCATGTCAGACACCACTGTGTCAGTCTGTCCCTCCTGCTGCCATCTGTCACACAGCAACTAAATGTCATGAAATATAGTCAGGGAAGGTTCAACCTCTTCTGCCGCACCACCAAAATCTGCCTCTGATGTTGCGGGCTAACATAATAAAATGGGAGGTATTACTTTTGAAGCAGCTGTCATATATAATCAGAAGTAAAGATCATTTTTTCTCTTTCATATCAATGTACTTTTTCTGACACCAGTGAAATTCTAGAGTCAGAATGCTTGGGTCACTGACATGACCACATATCTTTGAAAAAGATTAAAGAGACATGAAATTATTTATAGAAAAAAAGTTAATTGGATAAATTAACATTACCATAACTGACACTCGCCTCCTGTTTACAGTTGAAACAAAGTTAAATGCTGAAGGCAAAACAACTGTATTTTAAAGGACATTTGCTATACGCTCCTCCTGGAAGAACTCTTTCAAGGTTTTGTCTTGCATTTTCTTGTTTACTGTAAATGTTTACATAAATACTACATAAATAAACACTCTCAAGTACAGCATTAATCAAGGTGATTAGCATTGAATTACTGAGTCAAATCTTCTTAAGTCAAATATTACTTTTCTCTAAGAGTACAGAAACAGAACCATCATTTTCTGGGTATTTGAATTTAAATATTTTACATTCTAAAATGCATTCAGTCATCTATGGAAGTCAAAATGTAGTATTTGTTTATATTACAATGTGTGAGTTAAATATAAAATACTCCAGTACTACTATTTCCTAAAAGGCATAAATATTTTATGACTGCCATCGCACTGCCTGCTTTGTAGGAGTAGAAAATTAACTCGGGTCCGAGTGACCTTCTTGCTTCTTCGCAAACACAGGTGAATCTAAGGCCAAGACACTGCGAGAACAGAACTGTCCAGAAGCCGCAGGTAAGTGCTTCTAGAAGCTCAAAATAAGAGAAGGGCTGACATTTTTCCCCCCTGCTGCTGTGCTGCAGGATGCCACAGGATTTAGTGTTTCAGGTGAACTTCTAGACTGGAGCAAAATAAAGCATACACATCATTTCTGTTTGAACCCTCTAACCCTGTACAAGTTAACGTAATCCTTTAAACTCTTCTTGAGAGAATGGCTGGTGTCAGATAGTCAACAGCATTCTCACTTCAGGCCACAACTTTTTAATAATTATTTTCTTCCAAAAGCAAATGCATCACAATGTCTAATTTAGTTTTCTAGCTATTAATTTCTTGAGAACCTTAACGTCATCAGAAACACCTCATACGTTATATCTCATCAAAAATCTGCTCAGGCCAAAGTATAGCCTTCAACAGTTTGCAGGCATTTTCAATAACCAATATGACTAAAGATCAACCCAGAATCTACTGAGAAGATAAATATTATTTCACAATAATGAAATTCTTCAGTTAGATATGAGTTGCTAAACTCATAAGGGATACCATACAAACCATAGAACAGGTTAATAAATACTACAGCCCTGGCATCAACCTCAGCAGAAAAAGTAAAAGCTGCTTGGTATATCCTCACTACTCCCCATGATGCTAATATCTATGGAATAGGACAAAAACCCAATAAATTCAAGAGAGCCAGGATTGTTCACTGTCATGAAAGCCAATTGGCAGAACACAGCTCAGGTAGAGTGCTTGATCTTATCTGCCCTTGAAAAAAGGAAAATGATAGCCAGTTAGTTATGGGGAATGGTCTATGTACCAGCTAATTCCCACACCATGCCCTGAATGACTGATAGGACAATGCCCTGTAGTCTATATCAAAGCCCAAAGAGAACAAGGAAGATGGTCAGGAAGCTGGAGCACCTCTCCTATGAAGAAAGGTTGAAGGAACTGGGTTTGTTAACCTTGGAAAAGTAAAAGCTTCAGGGAGACATCATTGCAACCTTTCAGTACTTAAAGGTAGCTTATAAACAAGAGGGGGACTGAGTTTTATATGGCCTGACAGTGATAGTTCAAGGGAGAATGGTTTAAAAGTAAATAAAAGGAGAGTTAGGTTAGAAGCCAGAAGGTTTTTTGTTTGTTTTGTGTTGTGTTTGTTGGTTTTTTTTAACTCAGAAGTTGGTGAGATACTGGAATGTATTGCTCAGAGAAGCTGTGGATGCACTATCCCTGCAGGCATTCAAGACCAGGTTGGATGGGGCCGTGGGCAGCCTGGTCTAGTGGCTGGTATGGCAGGGTTATAAGAACTGGATGATATTTAGGTTCCCTTCCAACCAAAGCCATTCTATAATTCTGTGATTATTCTAGCAACTAGTAGGAGCAGACAGCTGAACTGATGGCCTGGAAACACTGTTTGGGCTGACTCAGCTTTCTGCAGCAGATGTCATTAATGAAGCAGAAAGGTGAAAACTGTCAGCACCTGCTCAGTATTCAAGTAGTGTGATTGCTAGTTATTTATAAGTGATGTAGCCTTTTCCCAGCATAGCATTTCTGATTTTCCCACTTGTTTTCTGCTTATAAAAATCTTTCTAAGCTATAACATTATTAGATAAATAATTATTAATTTCAGCTACTATTTCCCTTCACCAGGTGCGAAGCTGAAATTGTAAGCTATAAGAATTTCAGTATTTACTTATGTTTCCAAAATAGGAAACATGTCTTGATGTTAATTATACTGAGAAATTCAATACCCTTCAATCTACTAAAATCTAATAGAAAAGGGTGGACGAATAAATAAATTTTCTAATGCACATGCACGCATGCTGCCTCAAGTTCGTCTAGTGTATTTACAAAGATATAAGTAATTAAAAAGAGGAGCATGAAGAAATATCAGTAATCATGTACTATGTTATGACACTACAGGACACAGAAAATAGCAACTGAGGATTTAGAAACACCTATCAAACTTGTGAAAACAAATCAACCATTTCTAACACAGCTCTTCCACTTTTTTCCCCTATTCCTTCCTCCTTCATTCAACTGGAAGCAAAAAGACGATGTCACTACTGAGATAAGTCTGCCTTCTCTTAGTGCAAGATCAGAAAATTAGCTTAGTAACAATTAAATCATAGATGTTTCTTTTTTGTCACGTTTACTTCTTTATCTTTTCCACCAGGAAATATCAAAAGGCATTCTCCGTCCACAGCTCATCTAACTGAATCAGACTTTGGCATAAACTTCAGTAGATTTTGTCCACTGTAAGGGCAGAGCAAGTCCGAGTTTGCCTCATGAGACTGAATATGTACTAGCCTATGGGGCTTCAGTAAGAGCAGAACCAATTTTCCAGCAGGATTCGAAAGTTGCAACTTTACAACTTCTGAGTTTAGTGAAAAAAGTTTCATCTCATAAAAACACTGTGCACTACCCATTTTACTTAGGTGGTCACTACACTAACTGGCTGTTAATAAACAAATACATAAGGAAATATTATTCTCTTTTCTATAGGGCATGCTTGCTGTTCTCAATGTCAATATTAGATATTTAACAGTAACTGACAAAATGTATTATTTTAATGGTATCTAGCAGAAGAGATGCAACAAAAAATACCTAAAGTGAATGAAATAAACTTAAAATCTCTAAAGAGATCAACATTTATTGTTAAATCAGAATATGCCATACATAAACTTATTTTCCTCCCTTTTTGGGTGACTTATAGTGAAAACTTCAGCTGAAACAAACTTGATGTATAGTTCTACTTACAGCCTTCAAGAAAAATCATGCTACGCTTGACAGTGTGCAAGCTACAACCAGAATTAGCTGCAGTGACCATGAGATGCTGAAGTTGCAGATCTTGAGAGGAAGGAAGAAGGCAAAAAGTAGGATGCTACACTTGGACTTAAGGAGAGCAGACTTTGGCCTGCTCAGTGACCATCTTAAAAGAATCCCATGGGATAATGTCCTGGAGAAATGAGTCCAGAATAGATAGCTGATTTTCAAGGATCACCTCTTTCAATCTCAAGAATGGTCCATCCTGATAAGCAAGAAGTCAAACAAAAGTGGCAGGAGGCCTGCATGGATGAACGACCTGCTCCTAACTGAACTGGCATAGGAAAAAGCAGTAAACTTGGTAGAAGTGATTTAGGAGAAATAGAGACGCAGTTTGAGTTTGCAGATATGATGTAAGGAAAGCTAAACTTGAACTTGAGATGGTGAGGGATCTGAAAAGCAACAAAAAGAAATATATATGTAAGCAGCAAAAAGGAACTGTGAAAGAATACAGACTAGCCCTTAAAAAAGTGTTACAGCTGATGGGAGAGTTTGCTGTTATGCGTGTAATCATTTTTAAATGTAAATCTGCTCTAAACAGTAAAGATACATCTATAAGGCAAATAAGCAAATAAATGGCTTGTTTTTGAATTTCTTATCAGGCATCAGGAAATAAGTGTCAGGTTCCTAACAGTGAACAGTATTTGCCTCAAACAGTATTAGAAACATAATTTGAGTTTCAAACAATAAACCCCAGAAAGCTCCTCCACAGATTATTCCTACAGATTTTGCTAGAAACTCAAGTTAGTATACAGTGTGATAGCAACAACCACATTTTAAGTGACAAAAAAGTAAAGGTGTTATAGGAAGGTGTTTCTCTCTAAATGGAAAAAGGTATATGTACAATCAAGGAAAAATAATATAATTGAAAAGTACAATCAAAAATAGATGTATAGTCAAGGTGTGAAAATAAACCAACAAAAGAGTTAGGCACAAGGGTAACAAAGAGAAAATAGGTGGAACGCTTACCCGTGCAGAGGGCTCGCTGCAAAGGGCTCCAAAGGAGTGGATCTCTCAGCAGAGATCCTTCCTCCCTGGCAGTCAGCACTTAAATGGGTCTGGAGAGGTGGAGCCTGGCTCCACCCCTTCCTGCAGCACAGGTGAACTGCTTTCACCTGTGCTCCCAGGGCTGACCTACTGCTTGCCTCAGATAGCTAATCAAAGGTTCAGGCTGTGATTCAGCAGCTCCCATACAGTACACTAACCAGTGATTATAAGCTGAAGTAACTTCTGTCTAATGTCTGCTAAAATTATAATAAAAAGTACAGAAAATGTGTAACTTCTCCCAAAGCACATCCATTCTAACAAACTAACGAGGACAGGACATGGACAGAAGTCACCTCTACTAATTAACTGCTAGCTTAGTCCTTGCACAGTTTGGTCTGTGCTAATGAGCGTTTCCACAGCAAATGCCCCAGCAGAGACCAGGAGACTAACCAAGGACAGTACTTTATAGGCAGTACGTGTGGGGCCATCCACTTCTGAGCAGAAAAGAGACCAGTAGCTTCTAAGTAGCTATCCTCGAGTAGTATCCTCCCCATGCTTTTTTTTTTTTTTTTGGTCAGCACTTACTTCCACCCAAATGTTGTAATCTGGGAAAGTTTAGCAATAGAACTACCTCAACCTTAATTACAATAAAGAGAATATTAAAGATACCATTTTTCACTTCTAACAGAGTCATTGCTAAAAGTGTGCACTAACAATTTATTGAATCACACAATATTTATGCTTCTCAAAAAATATGAATTCCTGTTAAAAAAAAAAAGTGCCACGAAACACCAGGAACACTGTCCTTAGAAGAGGCAGTAATTAAAATAAATGAAACTATGATCTCTACTATGGTGTAAAACTCACTAAATATTTATATTTTGGCATTCACATTAAAAGTTTACTGAGTTTTTTTTTTTATAAAAATGCCTTTTTAGACAACAATCATGAAAGAACATAAAAATACAACATATTAGAGAAGCATAACATGTTTTAACCTTATTAAAGCAAAAGTCATGTTTGTTTTTTTTTTTTTAAGCAACCTTGAAGTATCAACATGAACGCTTTTCCCTGAAAAGATAGAGATGGTCTCAGAGGAAAAAGAAACAAGCAAACAAAACAAGCACAGAATGCTAGTCAAAACAGAACCCACTTGCATTTTTAATGTCTCCAAAAGTTTTTACAAAAATTCCTATTAATTAACCACAGAATCAGAGAATGGTTTCAGTTGGAACTAGATGATCTTAAAGGTTCTTCCCAACCACCAGACAGGAACACCTCCCTCTAGACCAGATTGCTCACAGCACCATCCAGCCTGGACAGGAGGGAGGGAATAGAGAGAGTGGAATCTGCTGCTTAAAGTGAAATATGAAAGTTTTCCTTGTCTACTTACTATTCAGGCAACACAACATATGGCACAGGCATTATAGTTTAAAGAACAGATTAAAGATTAAACAAGATTAAAGAACAAAACAGACGATGCCTGCTGAAAAACAATGAATGTAATGAAGCATCCATTAAAGTGAGATACACAAATTTATAAGCTTATTTTAATTCCACTCCTGTGTGTAATTAATACCACAAGTTGTTGGTTTCCTCTTTTAATGTAATATTTTAGATGCATGGAAAGACTTGCCATTCTAACAAGTCATTTTCCCAACACTATTTTACACCACTTAAATATGTGCTGTTATCTAATTCTATGGTACTCCATTATCACCTAGTACAAAATAGTTTTCAATTCTTTGAATATAATAGCACTTTAAAGACCTAATATCTTAAACCTACAGTATCAGTCAAAAGATAAAATAACTTTATCTACTACTGCAGAGCTACGAAACTTAGAAAGTTGTTATTCCTGTTTCTAGTGCAAAGCCTCAAAAAAAAAAAAGTTCAAGCATATTCATGTGGATTTCTAAGAATATCCTAGAGATCTCTGTAGTTTACATGGCCTTAAAAAGTGTGTTACCTAGTAACTAGTCAAGAAATAAGCTACTCTCAGTATTGTTTCATTGATATGACTGGCTAAAGCACAAGAGAAAGATGCATACTTCAACAGAAAACACACTCATACAAAACTGCACCTATCTTGGGTCCTCTGCCAGGCTGGACCAGAAGACCTACTTAAGTCATAGCATAACATCTTTAAGCAATGCATTCCTTTCCAGTCTTCACTTCCAGTCCATGCTGGTACCACCTTCACATTTCACTATCATCTATTCCCACCTCCCTGCACTACCAGCAGCCCTACATCTCCTCACAAGAAGGCCTGAGCCACCAGCCTAGAAGTATACCAGAAGTGAGACATTTTAACCAAGGATAAGCACAGCCCCTGCATGTAGTGCAGAGAAACCAACCATGCCAAGGACAGAGCATGGCTTTCCAGCTTGCTGCCTGCTGCACACCACTGCCCAACACAGGTGTTCTGTCGGCCCAGCAAGCAGGAGCTTCCTTGCACCACTTTCACAGCAAAGCATAGTGAGGGCTGTGAGAGAAAAGACCCACATCCAGGTACATCACCAGCTAAACAAGGCTGTTCTCCCAACATGACTTGAAGCAGTGAGAGCCAATAGCTATGGACGAAATGAGACCCTCGCTATGCCAGTGATATGGCATTAGAACTCACCTGTGCAAGAGTCATTAAGCAGCCTTCAGTGGGAAGTGGGAAAACAAAGCTATATTTCAGACTAAATTTTCAGTCCATCACAAATTGAATACGGGAGACAAAAACAATTTAAATTATTCCAAGAGTAGGCATAATTTCACGTTACATCCACACAACTGAGTCTCACAGCAACAAACAACCTGGTACATTCCATCAGCATAACCTTTCTCCAAAAGCTATTTGTTGTATTGGAAAGTTTTAATTTGGAAATACAGTTCTTACACAAACTAAACTTACTACTAAAAAGAGTTGCAGAATTGGATAGATGGGGCAGAAATAGGCCAGACAGGCAAACAGGCAACAGAATTCAGAACACAGAAACTAAGTTGTGATGCACTATCAAATCTGGTTTTCAGTAATGCAACTGAACAAATTTCCAAGTGAAAATCTAACGCATCTGAAATCTGATTCTAAAAACACTTAATAACGTGCAATTGATTGCATACCTAATCAGTGAAATCCATTCCGTTATATACCCTGTGTCCAACATAGGTAATGACTCTCCTAGCACTCACTGGTTGAGAGTCTCAGGCTCACAATCTTTTGATGCTGTTGCTACATTACTTTTCCATACAATGCCTTTTACCAACCCACTGTTTTTAGTTATGTTCTATAATTTTTAATGACAATAGGAGGACCATCTTTTCAAAAATTAGCAGTTTTGTCCTGTACCAGACTCTCCCCTACCCTATATAATTACCTTAACTAGTGCCTGTGCCAATTCTCAGAACACTACAGTCTCAACTTTACTCTGTTCGGCAGCTTTGTTTGAGAAAAAAATTAGGATAAAAAGCTAACGTTTGCAGCTCCCTGTGATCATCCATTTTATGGCTGCAGGGTAAAGCACACACAACTTGCTCTTAGAAAGACCGTATGCAAGGTAGAAGTCATGAATTTCGGTATGTACCACAATTTTCACTCAGGGTACAAGTGATGAGAAAACAGTCATATTCAGTGTCACTTTTATGCTCCTTTCTCACACACTTTAATACTGCATATGTTCTCTGTTGTTCCATATGATGCTGATAGCTAAAAGGAAGCAGGTTTGCTCATCTACACTGCAATATCCTTAATATCCAAAATCCTAAGCAAAGATTAACACACACTGAAAAAAAAAAACCACCTTAATTACAATTTTAAAAAAATAACAAAAGTAACAATAACTGTATACACAAAACTCTAAAGATATGCAGAATATTTGCCTGGTAGGTATGTTCTTTCTTATACCACTCACAATTTATGATTAAATGCTCTTTAAAAATAATGGAGCTTTGAAAATGGTTATTTTTAGAAGGTACCTTCCAGAATAAAAGTTATGGGGAAAAATTAAATTCAAAGAACCACTATCCTGTCAAACACATTCCATTATACTTCCTCTTGCAGAGAAAGATAAGTTTCCAGAGGTAACCTGAGGGATATGAAGAACACTTGGAAAATATACAGAAGTGGTATGTAAGTCTATTCCTCTTCCATCTGAACCACAATAATTACTGCAATCCTTTTTCTTTTGAGGTTCTTAGCGCCTAAATTCCTTCCCTCAAGCATGTTAAAAAGCACTGTTTAAATGCTCTTACTTTCCTTCTTCCTTCCAAACAACATTAAAGCTTCCCAAACTCCCTTTTCATGAGAGAAATATGAACATTTTGTCCTTTCTCTACACAGACATATTATTTTCCTCTACAAACTGACTCACTCAGGTCTGTGCACAGCCTTCCTCTCCACTCTTTTCTGCCAGTGCACCAGCAACAAGATCCTGTTTGTGTCCAGCAGCACAAAGAAGTCTTTACGCTTTCCTGTACTATGCATGACGTACAAAAAGTTTTTTTCTGAACAGTGCTGCTCTTCTCTGTCAATGACCAAGAATATTTGACTAGCTTTAGTTTTACCATCCGTAGGATAATGAGGAATTATAGGCATAAGTTGCTCTAGACTTACTTTTGGTCATACTGAGATGCACTATCAAGACGTTTGTTGTGAGGATGGCCAAATACTAGCACAGTTTAACCAGAGAACCTGTGGAGTGTCCAGCCTTGAGGTTATTCAAGATATTCCAAATAGACACAGTCCTGAGCAATCTGCTTCAGCTGACACAGCTCTGAGCAAGGAGTGGGACCAGAAGATCGCAAAAGCACCTTCCCACTTGAGAGGCTCCAAGGGCAGACAGTCTCAACTGAAGCTTGACTAAAAGACTTCACTGCAATGTCTCTTCAGTGGTTCTAATGGACTTCATATCAAATGTCTGTGATAAGCTCCCAAGACACCTCTTTTGGATTTCTGCAACATTTCTAATTACTTAAGTAATATACCAACCTCTTCTGTCTTCTTAAACTATTTAGCTTCTAAATTCTAACGTTTTCTAAACAATTAGAAAATTACTACTTCCATAATTTTAGTATTTTTCTTTTCTATACTAAACTTGAAATTCTGCTGTGAATACATCTTGATATCAAAGACCAGATGTTTATGTTTTGCAGAAAAAGAAACTACACAAAAAAACACATCTTTTTAAAAATAAAAAATAAAGAGCTGAGCAAGAAAAATGTATAAAAGTAGTTACACAAGCAAATGAATAGCAAGGAATAAGCATTCCTTATGTATCTGGATGCAAAAAAAAAGTCAAGGGATTCTAAGGACTACTTAAGGACATTATATTCATCAACTTCAAAAACTTCAGGCAGAGCTATGAAGGATCTTTCAGCACCTCATGTCATATAAGTGGTATTGTTTCAGTCCATGACTCTGAGAAAAGTTGAAATCCAGACTGCTCACCTATTTCAGTGGCATCTTTATTGCACAAAAATCAAAGATTACCTCCTTTCCTATCATAACCATCTTTTTCATATAACTGTAAGTGTAGCAGTGTATTGTCACACACAAAGCTCCTTCAAAACTGTCTTATGAATAAATGAAATTTTCAGTCTTCACTAGTACATAAAAATTTGTAATATTTCTGCTTCTCTTTGCATTAGATATAACTGTTAATTAGAGGGATTCCTCTTTTGCATTTGGTGCCGCTGTCCAGTTCTCAAACCAACTTCTCATTGACAGTGTTTGTTGGGGCAATCCACACTGAAACATAACCACTGAAACAAAAAACTAGAGTAAAAAAAAAAGTGCTTATTAACATTATGCAAACAATTATTGCAGCTTTTCTTTCCCCAAAGCAAATACTGTGGATTTAACAGGGAAGTACAGATGTTAAATAAGGAACTTCAAGCATAATGAGAATCCAGTTTGAGAACTGATTCCTGATGTACCAAGTGACAAAGATCCCATTATAACAGATGAAACTTTCAATAAATGTAACTGAATCAGGGGGTTTGATTTGGGTGCACACATGTATCACTCACCAACATCACTCAAGAGCCTCTGGGATAAGATGGATGGAACCAGGAAATGAAGCAAGACATGTATGAGATATGGAGCATGGCAGCAAAGGCATATTGATATCTCATAAGTGTATTTTAACACTAGATGCTTATGCATGTAGTACAGAAGGCAAAATTGCAGAGTGATTCAAGTGAATAATAAAGGAGAGTTCTTGAGGAGAAAATATACTTTGTCACTTGTCGGCACCAGAAGGAAGCACTACTTCAAGAGATATCCCATACCTGCTGCACTTACCTACCTTTAATGCAACAAAGCCATGCAATACCTAATACTAAGCTACCACATGACAATCAAAGCTCAATTCAAGAGTTACCCCTTCTCTCATGTATGTTGGCAGGCTTGCCACAAAAAAATGTTGTCCCCATCACTTACTGTTTGCTATTCTACTTGAGAGGTCTGCACCACCTTCCTGTTGGCTACCACCTCTCATTCTGATAATGGTCAGGTAAGATAGCACTAGGTGAAAGCGTCTGGACATAGCAAAACATGCCTGTCATTGCACTGGAAACAAGCCCCATAACCAGTCTTTTCAGAGATGCAGGGCATGAGTGAGCAGTGACAGCCTGTGGGACAAAATCCTGCTATACATCTGGGTAGACTTGAAGCAGTTACAGGACTTTCGTAAGAGTGGTGGTATCAGCATATCACCTGTGTGAGCCACCACATGCTGAAGCCATTTTTGTTATGGCCAAAACCAAAATCTATGAAGTTATCATTCTGGTCACAAAACTACAGGTGTTATAGTCTGAATACCTCCTGAATACTTCCGTAGTTTGAAGTAGCCCTCTATTACACTATTATCCATCATTAATCCACTCCAGGATTGAAACACTGTTGATAATGTCAAGAAAGCACTTCAGTTCACTACAGAGATGTAGGCAAGACACCTACCCAATTCTCACCACTCTGCCCTGAAGAGATAAGGGAAAGAAAGAGAAAAAGAAGAAACAGAGAAAATTCAGAAAACAGATTTTAGCAATAGGAGAGTAATTGCAGCCAGACCATGAAGTTGTCTGACTCATTAGGTTATCTGAAGTTATCAGACTTCAGAACTGCCAGCATTGATCCAGGCCATAAGGATACCCAGTCCACCAACACAGCCTCAACATTAATTTTGGCTGCTCATTGCAGAATCAGATTGAAGACCTCCCATCTGATTCCAAGTTAAATTGTGATGTAGAACTTAGCAAGCTTTGTCTTAAAAGGATCCGATACATTAAGCACATCATGTTTCCTAATAACCCAGAAGCCTTTTAATACCCTCAAATAGCTACTTCACAGGATGATAAATTTGATCAGTGTAATTTAGTTAACCACTTGAATGGCTGGAAACCACCTCAAACTCAAACAAGAACAGTACTAACAGGAATGCTTCCTCTCCCCCCCAAATTAAAGGAAAAGCACTACTTAGAACAACATTTCAGAACATTCTGTTCTGATTGTTGTTGTTTTTGTTGTTGTTTTTTTTTTTAAAGGAATACTTTTTAAGCAGAAGGAACTCAAGTTTAAGCGTGAAGTTGTCAGAAATTTGGCTTACTTTCACTTTTAAAGCAATTAATGTGTGTAATATGCAAACATTTTAATAACTCATGGAAATTTCCCAATACAAACTGAAATACCTACAGATTGACAAAAACTCTGAAAATAGTATGGTAGTTTGGGACAATGTACTTCTGGGTTATTTAGTTCTTAATTATTATATTCTGCAATCACACATACACAACAATTGAGCTTAACAAAATATTGAAAACAGCCATAGAAGACTTACGAGTAGAGAATGGTTGTAAATTCTCAGAAAAAATGAACACACTGAATGTTGGGGCTGAATTAGACTGGGCGTATGAGAAGGACCAATTAGCAAGTTTCTGCCACATGCATAAGTTTTCATTATTTAACAAATTAAACAAAGACCACATGCTCTCTCCCCAGCACTGAAAAAAGTCTTCACTTGATTGCATTTTACTTGTTGCATAATTTTAAATGTGCCAAATTGCCATTATACAATGTAAAACTTCATTTAAAGTTTGAGAACATCTGTGGCTTGACTGCACACTGAACATATTAGTTCAGTAAAATATATAAAAAAAACAAGAGTGAGGCTATCCCAAATTGGAAGGGACCCACAAAGATTATCATGTTCTGGCTGCATAGTTTCATATTAGCTATTCCAAGAACAGCATACACACACATTAAAAAAAAATTTCTTGGCTGTCAGAGGACTTACGTGCTGATTCCAAGAGTTCTAGGTATCAAGTACCCCAGCACTTGTGTTCAAATTAGTCTGCTAGCATCAACTGAACCAAAAAAAAAAAAAAGTACGTACATACTATATTATCAAGTATAGTAACTCTATTTAAAAGCATATTATATTTAGAGATTTTGATGAAGTCAAAGATTTTAACAAGAAATGTGTAATGATGAACTGTTGGTTTTATGAAGGCCTCTTCAGTTAGAGAAACAGTTTTCAAATTCACACACGTTGTGTGGAACTGTATGAATTCTCCTTTGTTTTCTGGCTCAAAGTTTGCTTTCTGAGGCATTTCTTGTGACAAGACTCTAGGAGGTGAGAAATGGGGATGCCGTGTGGCAATCGACATCACTGTCTGGACAATTTACATTTGAAAGCATTCTTTGGAGCTGTTTTTCTTCGTCCCAAGATTTACGGAGTGCTCAGGACTGTTTACTGGTGAAGAGTTATGGGAGATTGGAGGATGAAACCACCATATCTGGTGAAGTCAAGATACTAGTGGACATTCTCCATGCCCCCTCTTATCTGCTGGCAAGGTCAGCAAGATAGGAGCAAAAGGAATTCCTGCTGTTTATCCAAAAGCCAGAAATGGTCATTCCCAAAAAGGCTGACTCAACCACTCTGGATATATAAATGCTATTGCAAGATCGTTGAGGAGGCATCATCATCATCACGGTGGTCACCGTCCTCATCAGTGGAACAACACTGAACGACACACCACTCCTGAAGAGCAACGACTGAACCACGAACCACACTGGACCCATGGTGGTGACTATCTCCCTATCTCCCTCTTGCTTCCTATAGAGACTCCTTGCTTCCATTTCCCATCTTTTCTATCACCATTCTTCCCTTCCCCATCACCCCAATCCGTAATAGCGTCCTATAAAGACTCCTTGCTTCTTCTTTCCTGTCTTTTCTATTGCCCTCCTTCCCTTACCCATTACTCTAATTCATAATAGCGTCCGTCCTCCCCTTTCCCATCTCCCTTATTAACATCTGTAATAAACTGGTCGGACCAACATTTGAACCGTTGTTTCTTAATCTCACGCCAAGTATACAGATATTAAAAGAATCTCCTCTCCCTCCTATAAATTGGAGCGAGGCAGGAACAAACAAAAAAGCTTCCACACCTTTACTTCTAGATCAAATTTTAGTATTTTCATGAAGTTCAATGTGACTTAACACAAGAGCTGCCTTTGCTAGTAAAGAAAGAAAAAACTGAAAAAAGTCATTCCAAAGCTAACAATTGAACTCTTTTCCAGAAAGAATCAGGAGCAGAACTGACAAGAAGCAACAGAACAGACCTGTATGCCATGTCATTCTCCTAATACATACGGACCTCAAAAAAAATTTCTTTGGAGAAAATTTTATTTTTTAAAAATTTTTCTTTTTTTAATTTTAAAATTTCTTTTATGAAATCTTGCATAAAAGCTTTCCAAAATTTACTCCTTGACTCTAACAAAAACATGTTCAGACATAGAAAGCCTGCTAAAGAAACATAAAAGTGCAGGTTTCTACAACAAAAATATGAGTAGCTATTCTTGTGACATTTAGAACATGTTGTAAAGCAGTTAAGAAAATTCTACTTGAGTACTGATCCAGTATATCTATCAATTAGGAACTGAGAATGATCTCATGCATTCTGCCTTTCTTCTGCCTCTGCAAAAACTGTGCTGATAGAAAAGTAATAAATTAGGCAATAGCTTTTTAACAGTCTATTTAGTCAAAAGCAAATTATACCAAAAATACTTATTAATGGAAAAGAGAGATAGCATGAATATACAGATCCTATACAATGTCTATTCTGTTATTTTTCCACTGTTAAACAAAAGTAAAATGCTGTTTATTAGAAGCATATAGAGAATAACTGATAAGCCTTTCAGACGCATATTAACTAAGCATCAAGTTTCGCTACGATGATATTGCTCTGTTCTACAAAAAAGCATTCTGATATTCATTTTCAAAAATGAATTTAAATATAAAAGAAAGTCCCTTTAAAGCATGCTTTACTACAGAGATTTGGGTATTTGTTTCTAAATAAAACAGACTGGTCTCCTTATTAAAACAGAGTATTTTCATAACTAATTTACTTTTAGTCATAATATGGCCTTAAAGGATTGCTAGAAATATTGTACTTAATCACAGCATATTAGTCTTTCATTGGATTAGCAAGAAAAGCCTGAGTGACTGCCACAATACTAAAGCATTACAGAAATGGAAGCATTCATGTTTCAACTTCTTGGAAATGTCATACTGACCCATCAAAAATTAATTTAAATTTTTCTATATTAAGCAGATTAAAACTTTCATACCTGGAATACTCAGTTATTTCACTGTCTATGCAACATCAGAAAGACAGTTCACTAATAAAAAAGTCAGATTAAAAGGACTAAAGAAAAAGAAAAGTAAGAAAGATAACTGTCTTTCTAAATACGTGAAGAAAGCAGAAACATACGTCAGCAACCACTTGTGAAAGGTACTTCATAAACCCCGTCACACAAAGTCTAATTGCTTTTCACTCTTGAAAGCATTACACACAATAGGTTTGTGAAACAAAGTACTAACTGCTTCCTGTGTAGATATATGGAAGGGGGGGGGGGGAGGGGGGAGCAATGACAAGCATTACACCTGCTGAAAATTCAGACATAAGGATTTCCTGCTTTACTCCAAAATGACCTACCACAAGCAAACTCCAAGCAAGTATTGGCACAGACATAGATAAGTCAGATTTCACAATTTGCACAAATTCAAAGTTCATAAATTTCAAAAAGTAGAAAAAAACAGTGGTTCAGCTCAAGCCCCCATGTTCAAATTTACCTCTAATGAGAGGGAAAAAAAAAAACCAAAAACACAACAACAACCAGGGTGAATGAAGTAACTTTCAAGGGAAGTTCAGGTTGGGTATTAGGAGAAATTTCTTCTAAGAAAGAGTGGTGAGATAGTGGAGAAGGCTGCCTAGGGAGGCGGTGCAGTCACTGCCCCGAATGAATTCAAAAATGTGCAGAATTAGCACTTAAGGACATGGGTTAGTGGGCATGGTTGTGATGGGTTGATGGTTGGACTAGATGATCCTAGGGGTCTTATCCAACCTTAATGATTCTATGATTGTACCTGAGGTAGACAAAAAAAAAAAAGTGAAAATTCAGTAGTGTAACTAATTGATTTAGCAACATGGTTACCTGAAAAAATGATGTATGAGTTTCTCTTCAGAAGGCATTGATGTGACTCTGCACACTCTTTCCTGTTTGAAGTTTTGTTTCAAGCTGGCTTCACTGTATTTTACACATAAAAGAATTAGCTATCAAAACTTTGTCATTGACCACACCTTAACCTGTATACACACAGTAGAAATCCTGTTTCCAAACATACATGATGGCTTGAAGAAATACAAATAAAAGAAAAAAAATATCAACAATTGGCTTTCACAAGTAAGTGCTTCAGTGCTTATTAGCTGGGTATTCGTATTATTCACAGTTTTTGTGAGGAACACACTTCTACAGTGTTGATCTCTACAGTTTAAAGAAAATATTCTCTCCAGATCTGTGACAACTTCCCTTGTGCTGTCTCACACAGCACAACAGACACTGAGCTTTCTCACACAAAATAGGTATTGAACATTCCTACCAATATGTTTTATACTTCATGAACTATTGTCAATGAAATATTGAAGTATTGTCTGAACTCATGAGCTAACACCGCATCATAAATTCAAGAATGCATATACCTGTATAGCCTACACTTATTATTCTCATTTTATTCCTCATTATGGAAAGCGTCCATGTTCCCAGCCACGAGCTAGGAAGAAGTACCAGACTGTTTCCAGGCTCTAGCTCCGTGTGCAGCCTACTACTCTTGCTTGCTGCTTCTCCCTGATGTATAGTACAGCTCAGCAAGTCTGGCATTCTGCTGTGCTAGCTCTGTGCCAACAAGGCACAGAGTGTCTCTGCCTAAACACACTGAAGCCAAGTTATTGGCAGGCCTTCTCACAGCACATAATTTGCAGTAAACCAAACACTTTCTGGCATCCATTTATTCATTTTTGAATTAGGATAATTTCATGACATGACAGCACAAAAAAATTGTTTCTTGGAGCAGCAATATGAACTACCTGTATACATATATTCACAGTGTTTTCTCAAAGTAACATGAAATCAAAGTAACATGAAATCATACTCATTTCAGGATTTCAAACAGACATTACATGATGTACCTTTACCTCATATCCCAAGAATATGAGAAATGCAACACATTCAGCACTTCCTTTCTTATCACCCAGAACAATTTAAGAGCCGCAGGGCCTAGACAAATAACACTGAAATGCCACTCTGCTGACACATTCAGTGGTAGTTGTTGGTATCATTTTTAATGATTCAGGAGAGAGACCATGAGAGTTGCACATTTAACTGCCAAGTTCTCCATATCTTGATTGAAAGTAAAGAAAGAGACACAAAAACTTGGTTTATAGCATTTGTGAATTGCTACATAGACTAACTTCTACAATACTAATGGAACAACATTTTCCCTCTGTATAAAAATCATGACAAAGTATTTTTGCAGAACACGCACAAAAGCTTCATAGGTTATGGGCAGCTATAATATTTTGAGAACTTTAACCCTCTTGAATCACATCTTCAATTATTTCCCTTTTTCCAGACAGCAGGTATTTGCTGTTGGATTAAAGTTGATTTAAACACTATGTCATTGCCTACAATAAACAGATAATGCATCATTCTAGTCACTGCCATAGCATTAAGTTTGCTGACATCATTACACACTTCCAGGAGATTCACAGGAACTGCAAAAAACTCATTTTAGAAGCGATCTCAGTAAGCCACCCAGTCCAAACTCATAGACCAAGAAGCAAAACAGAAGCATTAAGGCCAAGTTGGATAGGGCCCTGGGCAGCCTGATCTAGCAGGTGGTGACCAATTACTTTGTCTCAGTCCACCCATCAAACATTGTGTCAGACCATCCCTATTCCATGACATGAATAAATAAGTTAACCTAAGGATATACATTTAAACTATTTAATCAAATCAAATCCAACTATATGTTATGAAGTGAAAACAGCTCCAGGGAAACAGTTTTTTATGAAAAGACCTGATTCTTTCAGATAGTCCACAAAATATGCAATTACCCAGCAACTCATTAGGAAAATAAACAGGAAAGAGTTATATCTTGGTTCAGTTTCCTGACTGCATTCCTAAGAAAATATTTTCACCAATTAACCTTTGTCTCTTCCAGTAGTTTTTACCTAATTGTGTAAAACAACTATGCTCCAAATAATCATACAATGCAAGCACAGCAATCATCCCTTAAGATACCTTTAACTGTACAAATGTTAACTACTATGTTGTACATATGTTAAGAATTCTTGCTCCTGAGACACTGAGTCAGCTTTAATTGTTTATGTAGGGTTTCAGCAATACACTTTGAAGCTAGACAGCAACTCTTTGATCTCTAAAACATTAAATGAGAAACTCAAGCATATATCCTCAAACCTGCAGGTAATCTGAATTAAAACTCAAAATGAGAGACATTTCAAATGAATCAGGCATTTTAAGATGACACTGGCTAACTGATTATTCCCCAAAGTATGCCATTTTTAGAGAGACAAATCTTAGGAAACATTTATCCCGGAAAATTTTGTAGATTTGTTGTTTGGGGTTTTTTTGTTTGTTTGGTAAAATTCTGATATCAAGACCTCATTTGGTAACATACTCAAAGAAAAGCAATTTCAGTTCTTACCAAAGTCAACAAAATGCAGTATTCAAGAGACAGTATGCAACTATTCACATAAGATCTTGATTTCAGAACTTTCATCACAGCTAAAAGAACAGCAGCATTCCAAGCTGCACTATATTCCACTATAACTTAAAAGTACAAGATAAGTAAAATATAAGGCTTAAGTTATTTATTTACTATGCATCACAGTAATTTCTTTATGTTATTTTCAACAGAAAGCAGATTGCTTCACCTCTCCCCACTTTCATTTCTCTAATTATTCCAGCTCCCCTAGAACCCCAACATGTATATGTACACACACCCCTTTTAAAATGATTAAAACAAATAAAACTGGTATTAAAAAATAAAAAAAGGATGCTTGCACAATGGTACAATATTTCTATAACATCACTTAATACTCTTGGTTCAAAATGGGTTGTAACAGAGTTACACCCTTAGTTGTAACAGATGCACTCCTCTATTTAAATACACAGTGCATGCTCAAAGAAAGCACACAGAGATACCTGAACAACCCTCTGCTAAATCATATCTCTGAGCACCACATCCAAACGGCTCTTAAATGCATACAGGGACGGTGACTCAACGACCTCCCTGGGGAGCCTATTCCAATTTTTAACCACCCTTTCTGTAAAGAAATGCTTCCTAACATCCAATCTAAACTTAACTTGGTGCAACTTGAGGCCATTTCCCCTCATCTTGTCACCTGTCACCACTGAGAAGAGACCTACCCCGAATGGGAAATGGCTTGCAGACATTTTGTCAGCAAGTACCTTGGCACCCTTCAGCTGTACTTATATAGCACCTGGAACAAGCAGGCACCAACTGTAGAGCTTGAGAGGGCTAACACTGCTCAGTTATCAACCAAGCAAGTGAGAAAACATTTCAGTAGGTGCAATACATTCATAGTGCAACAAAGAGCAGAGCACTGCTAAGAAAGGTAGCAGTGTGTTTTCATTAGTGGTAAGAAAGTTTGCCTCATCCAGTCAAGGCTGAACAAAACCAAGAGAACAGGATAGACCCCACAAACAAAAGATAATATTTTCTGCTGGCTTTGCAATAATTATTTCTTCATGTATTTTTCTGTTTGGTTGGTTTTGGTGAGAAGCTAATAATTCATGCAACTCCCACCTTACTAACAATCTCTATCAGATGATGAGATAAAGGCTGAGATAAGCCCTTCTTCTAGCTATACAGTTTAAAAGAAATCCTGTTAGAAATTTTGTGATGCAGATGGATACGAACAATAAAAGCAGAGGTAAAGAGCTAGCTTGTACTGCAACAGGTAAACAAATGATGGACCATGGAAAAACTCTTGTCTGTAACATTTACACCCATATCTCATCTCACATAAGACCCAGACCACCATAACTTTCAAGTAAAACTCTAGCTGACATGTACTGTATTGAACCTCTAAGCTGTAAGCTGTCATTGCTTCTCTGCTTCTGTAATTTAAGTTTCTATTTCAACGTAACAGGCAAACCTCACCATAAGACAACAACAATACACAAACTAAAGGTGGAGCACCTATGTAGCCAAATTGGTACAAATTCCTTCAATATGAGACAATATACAATCAATAAGTGTACAGAAGTGTAAAAATCAATTGGTGTACTGAGGTTGGGCTAAGTAGGATTACTGTGATGGAAAGATAATAAGTGAAAAATGCTTATTGATGTTTTAGGCTTGCAATAAGCTCCATGAGGAGCTATCTCCAGGAACAGATCCTTCCTCACTGGCAGTCAGCTCTTAAATGGGATCTAGGAGAGTTAGAGCCAGGCTCCAGGTGAATTACCTTCACACATTGCTTGCCTCAGGTGGTCAGTCAGAGGTTCAGCCGTGACTCAGCAGTTCCCATACAGATATAAAACATATGAGACCATACTATCTGAACTGGAATCACACTAACTTTAACATACTTTGACCACTGAGGATAAGGAAAAGGCGGAGGTTCTGAATGCCTTCTTTACGTCTGTCTTTAAAGGTCAGACCAGTTATCCTCAGGGTACTCCTCTCTCTGACCTGGTAGTCTCGCCTGGGGAGCACGCTAAACCCCCTGTGATTCTGGAAGAAACGGTCAGAGACTTACTATTCCAACTGGACTTCCACAAGTCCATGGGGCCGGATGAGATCCACCCGAGAGTGCTGAGGGAACTGGCGGGGGTGATAGCCAAGCCGCTTTCCATCATCTACCAGCGCTCCTTGTTGACTGGTGAGATCCCGGAAGACTGGAGGCTTGCCAACGTGACTCCCGTTTACAAGAAGGGTTGTAAGGAGGATCTGGGGAACTACAGGCCTGTTAGCCTGACCTCGGTTCCAGGGAAGGTTATGGAACAGATTGTCTTGAGGGAGATCATGCGGCATGTGCGGGATGGCCAGGGGATCAGGCCTAGCCAGCATGGGTTCATGAAAGGCAGGTCCTGTTTGACCAACCTGATCTCCTTTTATGATATAGTGACCCATCTGCTGGATGAGGGAAAGGCTGTTGATGTGGTCTACCTAGACTTCAGCAAAGCCTTTGACACTGTCTCCCACGGTATTCTCCTGCAGAAGCTGGCAGCCCGTGGCTTGGACAGGTACATTGTTGGATGGGTAAGGAACTGGCTGGAGGGCTGGGCTCAGAGAGTGGTGGTGAATGGAGTTAAATCCAGCTGGCGACCGGACACGAGTGGTGTTCCCCAGGGGTCGGTACTGGGGCCTGTCCTCTTCAATATCTTTACTGATGACCTGGATGAGGGCATTGAGTGCACCCTCAGTAAGTTCGCAGACGACAACAAATTGGCTGGGAGTGTGGATCTGCCTGGGGGTAGCGAGGCCCTGCAGAGGGATCTGGACAGGCTGGAGAGCTGGGCTGAAGCCAGGGGGATGAGGTTCAACAAGACCAAATGCCGAATCCTGCACTTTGGCCACAACAACCCCAGGCAGTGCTACAGGCTTGGGGCGGAGTGGCTGGAGGACTGTGTGGAGGAAACAGACCTGGGGGTGTTCATTGATGCTCGGCTGAACATGAGCCGACAGTGTGCCCGGGTGGCCAAGAACGCTAACGGCATCCTGGCTTGCATCAAAAACAGTGTTACTAGCAGGAATAGGGAGGTAATTGTCCCCCTGTACTCGGCACTGGTGAAGCCAAACCTCGAGTATTGTGTTCAGTTTTGGGCCCCTCATTGCAAGAAAGACATTGAGGCCCTGGAACGTGTTCAGAGGAGGGCTACGAAGCTGGTGAGGGGCCTGGAGCACAGGCCTTATGAGGAGCGGCTGAAGGAGCTGGGATTGTTCAGCCTGGAGAAGAGGAGGCTGAGGGGAGACCTTATAGCTCTCTATAACTTCCTGAAGGGAGGTTGTGGTGAGCTAGGGGTCGGCCTTTTCTCTCGTGTAGACAGTGATAGAACTAGAGGCAATGGTTTCAAACTGCGCCAGGGGAGATTCAGACTGGACATTAGGAAATATTATTTCTCGGAAAGGGTGGTCAGGCACTGGAATGCACTGCCCAAGGAGGTGGTGGAGTCACCGAACATGGAGGTGTTCAAGAGACGTTTGGATGTTGTGTTGAGGGATATGATTTAGCTGGGGAGTATTGGTGATGGTTGGACTGGATGATCTTTTAGATCTTTTCCAACCTTGATAATTCTGTGATTCTGTGAAAATGCTAGAAATCTAATTGTTGTCATGTTTGAGAATTTTGTTACATAACCAGAAACTTTAGCTACATGGAAAGCTCCAAGATGCCATATGAACCTGCAGGAACCTCCAGCCCTAGGTCTTGTCATTACACAAAGGAAAAGAGAAAACAAATACAATGATATGATTAATTATCCCTTATTTCAGAGTTGCTAACCGTCTTGTAGCATCAAAAGCTGAATAATAGGTCAGCAAGTAAGGAGACTGATTCTACTGCCTGGTGTGGCTGAACAACAGAAAAGTAATAAAAGCATTTATCTGATATGAAATTTATTATAGATAAATAGGATCCTCTGATGCTGCAAGTTACAAGTTCGGAAGAAAGGAGGGTAGGGTCTACACAAACACCCAGCTGAGAATGCTTCATTAGTATTTAATCTCCTTCACTGGATGCATACCACAGGATTTCTCTCATGTATTTTATTGCATTTTACCTGCACCTCCTTAACTATATTCCTTGCTGTTTAATCTCTTTTACATACAGCATGTGGGACAGTAATCCTGAAATCCTCAATTTAGTGTCAGCACACAGCCACCAGTTGACACTCATTTATGTTATGGGTGCCTTACATACTCAGCACTGGCTGTAGTCTTCAGCTTTTAATCACACCATGACTGCAAAGGTATGCTACCACAGAGTTTGCCGTACAAATAAAAATGAGACAGTCGCTTTCTTATTTGTCACAGTGCAAAAGTGCTGATGAGTAGCTTCAAGTTTCCCTCATCTTTAGCTAGTTTCCTAATTTTTTCTCTTTATTTTAGTATTCAAGTCTTATGAGTCTGTCAAGAGGAAGACAAAAATATTTCAGTTGAGTTTTCAGCTGTCATTGATCAGAAGAGGTTATGAGAAGTTTGCATACTCAGCATAAAATAAAGCTGGATTATCAATTACAGGAAATATTATTCATACCTACACAACTGTTTTGAAAATACAACAACTTTAAAGTGAGGACTGCACTGTTTCTTCATACTGAGTAAAATAATTATTTTACTGTCTAGTGAATAGCAAGACATAGCTTCCTGAATTCATCAGTACAGCCTCTTCCTGCACTGCTTATTGCTAGTCAGACAAGGCAGCTGTAACTCAAGAGTCAGTAATTCTATAGCACACCCTGTGTGGTGCAAGAGAACACATGCCTGCACAGCTCAAATGTGAGCGCTTTCTAAATCAGAAAGCAGCCTTTAAAAAAAAAAAAGTCTGAAAAGAGCATCCAAGGATGAAATGTAGACTCTGATCATCTGAGTGGGATGGCAGTTCGTAATCCAACATTGTCACTGGCAATACTAGGTTTCAGAATGAATTTCCGGATAAAAATAGTAAGATTACATGTTATAGCAGTGATGTCAGTTTTGATGCTGCCTTTGGACTCCCACAAAAGACAAACATGACCTCTACACTTCCCATACAAATTCACCATCTTCCAACTTGTTTTGTGACTAAATCGTTAATTTCCGGTAGAGACAACAGCTATTTTACAATGTCCTGTTAAACATTCAGAAGAGAATCAGAAACAATTAGTTTCCTTTGTCCTTAATGACAGAACTAGAGAATCATAGATTGACTTGGGTTGGAAGGGACCCCGTGCCACATGCAGAGCCACCAACCTCCACATTTCATACTAGACCAGGCTATCCAGGGCCCCATCCAACCTGGCCTTGAACACCTCCAGGGGCGGGGCATCCACAACCTCTCTGGGCAACCTGTTCCAGTACCTTACCAGTCTCACAGTGAAGAACTTCCCTTGATATCCAACCTAAATCTTCCCTCTTTCAAATTAAAACCATTTCCCCTTATCCTGCTGTTACCTACCCTTTCAAAGACTTGGCTCCTCTCCTTTTTATAGGCTCCCTTTAGGTACTGGAAGGGGAAACACTTCAATCTGCAGTACTAACACATTAGTGTCCCCACCAAAGGAAAAGATTATAGTAACTAGATCATTGAACAATCTGCCAAATGAAGTTACAGAGTCATTACTGCTTAAAACACAATACCCATCAGAGAAGCCAAAAAGTAGTAAATCTGTCTTGCCAAACTACTAAAGAGTTGTCCATAAATTTCAGGAGAAACACATTTCAGAACTGAAATGGCTTGCTTAGATCACCAAAATTGCTTATTATCACAGACTGAATTATTTTGTTTAGTCAGCAATAATGAACAAGATATTCTAAAGCTATTCTAGACAGCTAATAAAATAATAAAGCTATTCAAGCTATTCTAAACAGATTTCTCAAAGATTCAACTGGCAGCATATTTAATAAAGTTCATTATAAACTTTGAATTCTTTTCCTACTGTTTTAAAATTGATAACTTCAGAGAATACAATATCATTCAGGGCAAAAATAACATCACTTCAGTTGTACTTCTTGCATATATTTCCTATACACATGAACAAAAATGAATACTGCTTACTTGCCCTTTATCCCACTCCATACTTTATCTGAGGAGAAAACAGCAGCTGGCACAGGAATGAATGCAGCCTCAGGCACGTACTAAAGCAGCAGCAGCTGGCCAGCTGGCACATTTAGGTCCTGTGCAGCAGGATCTTGATGCTGGGCAGCAGCAGCATTGGGATGAGAGTGCTCGCCAAGTGCAAGTGAGCTAGCAACTTGGTAATGGGCCACAAAACACCAGGCATGGATTCTAGCCAACAAATTGAAACCCAAAGGACAGCTCAGCAGGGAAGCTGGTACCAAATGGAAACAACAAGGCTCAGGCAGGGTCTGGGCCTGGACAGAAATCAGGGTCCTGGGCACATGCCCCAGGAAGGCTAGGCAGGGACACTGTGGCTCAGCTCCTGCCACCAAAATGCATCACTTCTTGTTTTGAAGACAGGAGAACTTTAAAGCAAGTTCTGTTTATGACTTACAAGTTCTGAAAATTAAACTACTTCAACACAACTAGGCAAACCTCTACCAGCACGATGCATCCAGTAGAGCCATGTCATGCTTAAAAAAAGGCTTCTCGGCAGACTTTGGCCATGCTGCGAAGAGACTCCCTACATGCTTCAGCAGCTTACATAAGCAATACAAAAGTCTGTAATTACTCAAAGCTAGAACTGTAAAAACATTAACATTAGTACCAAGCATGTGCTAATTTAGAGGAAAATAAATTAGCAAACAGTTTAACAGTGGAAAAGATTATGAAAGCGGTGACAAGCGCTGCACTGGCTAGTTCAAAAGCAGTGCCTTTGAGCAAGTTTCCAGTGTTTAGGAGGGCCTGGTGTTTAGCCCTAAAACTCAATGTTTTTTCAGAGATCTCAATCCTCACATTAAATGGTTTTCAGAAACAAAACATCAAGAAACCTGCATTGAAGGCTCAATAACTGTCCTCCCACAAATACAAAAGTAACTGGCAGGTTAGCAAACAAGCAAACTCAGTCCAGCATATTAACCACTGCAGTGTCAAAGACAGCTCAGTTTGATGTAGCGGCATTTTGAAGAAATTGTGAAAAGAAAATCGGTTAAAAAAAAAAATATTAAAAGATAGTATCTTTCAAATAGAAATCTGCTAGCAGTGAAATAACAACTAAAGTTCCAAAGATTAACAACTTAGCAAGTTTTTTTTTTTCTTCTTCTTAGATATAAAGTTAATTAAAATTGGTGAAGTCATGGAGTCATTTTTGACCTATTCTAAATGTAATATAATCTCATCTGAAAAGCATAAAATTACTCTGCCTATACGTATTATTTCAATTCTTGATAACTATTATAGTAATTCAATAATCCAGTAAATTACTTTGCAGAAGTAAAAAAAGATTTGTGACATTGTCTGCAGAACATTAATGAACCAAAATAAACTTATTTGGAAAACTAAAAAAATAAAAATAAAAAATGCTTTGACATCCTATCTGAAAGCGTTAACATTATTGCAAAATAAGACACTCTTGGAACTATTAACATTTTGAAATGCTAGAGTTGAAATATATACAGAATCTAGAAAGTGACTCTCAAATTGGCTTTTAACATAGTTCAGAAGGTGCTAGCAGTAACAAGCCTCCAGCACTCTGGGAAAAGAGTTGGTCCAACTTCCTAGAATGCAGAAACAACACGTCTGTTTATGTTGGACACCAGAAAATAGAAACATAACATGCACACACAATCTTAAGAGCACAAAATGCTTGACTGAGGAGGGATAAAGCTGGGATAGTAAATACAGATTTCTATAATCTTGCAAATGCTTTCAATCAAATCCCAAAATACAAACAATAATAATATTGCTAATGAATCTCTTAACTTGCACTATGAGCCTGGATCAATATGACTTTAGAAAAGTCAGTAGCAGTAACCCTCCAAAAACCTTCCAAAAAAATTTGGAAATACAGGTACTGGAGAACAACCTAACTGTGTCAAGGAGACAAAGCCACTTTCTAACACAAAGAAACATCTAGAAAACATTAGAATTCTTTTACAAGAAATTGGAAGATTAGAGAAAAATCAAAAGCTGAACATACATCATTGAATTATTTCAAGCTCCAGGAAGTAGGCTTAGACAAATCCTGCTCAATTCAGGATATTGACCAGGCCACAGTCAGAGTCCTATAAACAAATGTACACAGATAGGGGCCAACTGAAGAAAGTTCAGGAAAAAAAAAAAATAAATAATGTATGAATGAGTCAGGAAATTATGCTACTTAGACTGTGGAAGACACATTAACAATCTTCAGATACTCAGAAAACTGCTGCAGAGAGCAAGAATTGCACTGGAAAAAGAAAAAAATAAAATAACAGCAGACCTTAAAAGCAGGAAAGGAAAAAACAAACAAACAAAAAAAGAGAGCCAAAGAAATAAAGACATACAGATTCGTAATCTTGCTTTGATACTGATTAATATTGGGCTTCAGATGTCAGTGAGCAGATAGAGTGGGCTACTCCAACAGGAAAGGTGAGCAGAAAGCCCTGGTGGAGCAGGGGCAGCAACCTTACCCACCAGAAGCATGTCCCAGAATGCACAAGCAAGGAAAGCTGTGTAAAATATATGATAAAGCATAATATCAAAGCAGAGAAACTAGTGAGAAATGTTTATAAACAAGCACAGGAGATGCACAAACAAGAAACATTCCTACTCTGTAAAGAAAAAAAAACAAACAAACACTATGCCATATTCTTAGTTCAGTACTACTACTATTAGAGTAGTGACTGGCAGACAAGATATTAACTAGACCTAATTATGTGAAACAAGAATTGAGAATAACTATGAATTCCATCATCAGGGCAGTACATTCACATTTATGCACTGCTTTTTTCAGGGAGAAAGAGTACTACTGTAATGCTACTGTAACGCAATAGAAAGCACAGCAGTGATAGCAGGGTAGCAAAGCTCTAGGCTGCAGCAAGTAAGGTTATACCCAAATACAGCAACCACCAAAACAAAGGAAAAAAATCCACTTACCCCTGGAAGACCTCAGGTAAGCAGGGATCTCCAGCAAAATACCCTCTCCTCCACTGCCAACCCTTAAACGGGGCCTGGGAAGGGTTGAATCCTGGCTCTATCCCTTCTGGTCACTCATCTGCATTGCATTTGCACCTGAAGTCCCCTGGGTTAGTCCTGCCTTCCCACCAGGTGCTGCATCACTGTTTCAAGCCATGACTTGAACCAGCTTAAATTCAACCTGGTCGCTGGGGTAAAAAGGATCAAGAAACTCTTTTACAAATACAAAAACAATAAGAGGAGGACTAAGAAGAATCTCCGTTTTTTACTGGATGAGGCTGGGAATGTGACCACTGAGGATAAGGAAAAAGCCAGAGGTTCCGAATGCCTTCTTTATGTCTGTCTTTAAAGGTCAGATCAGTTATCCTCAGGGTACTCCACTCTCTGACCTGGTAGTCTTGGCTGGGGAGCAGACTAAATCCCCCATGTTTCAGGAGGATACAGTCAGAGACCTACTACTCCAGCTGGACTGTCGTAAGTCCATGGGGCTGGATGAGATTCACCCGAGAGTGCTGAGGGAACTGGTGAAGGTGATAGCCAAGCTGCTTTCCATTATCTATCAGTGCTCCTTGTTGACTGGTGAGGTCCCAGAAGACTGGAGACTTGCCAGTGTGACGCTCATCTACAAGAAGAGTTGTAAGGAGGATCTGGGGAACTACAGGCCTGTTATTCTGATCTTGGTGTCAGGGAAGGTTATGGAGCAGATTGTCTTGAAGGAGATCATGCAGCACATGAGGGACAACTGGGGTATCAGGCTCAGCCAGCATGGGTTCATGAAGGGCAGGTCCTGCTTGACCAACCTGATCTTCTTCTATGATCTAGTGACTCATCTGGTGGATGAGGCAAAGGCTGTTGATGTGGTCTACCTAGACTTCAGCAAAGCCTTTGACACTGTCTCCCACAGTATTCTCCCGCAGAAGCTGGCAGCCCATGGCTGGATGAGGTACACTCTTGGCTGAATAAGGAATTGGCTGGGCCCAGAGAGTGGTGGTGAATGGAGTTAAATCCAGCTGGTGACCTGTCACGAGTGGTGCTCCCCAGGGGTCGGTGCTGGGGCCTGTCCTCTTCAATATCTTTATTGATGACCTGGATGAGGGCATTGAGTGCACCCTCAGATGACATCAAGTTGGCTGGAAGTGTGGATCTGCCTGGGGTAGTGAGGCCCTGCAGTGGGATCAGGACAGGCTGGATAGCTGGGCTGAAGCCAATGGGATGAGGTTCAACAAAGCCAAATGCCAGGTCCTGCACTTTGGCCTTAACAATCCCAGGCAGCGCTACAGGCTTGGAGCAGAGTGGCTGGAAGACTACATAGAGGAAATGGTCCAGAGGGTATTGATTGATGCTCAGCTGAACATGAGCCAGCAGTGTGCCCAGGTGGCCAAGAAGGCCAATGGCATCCTAGCTTGCATCAGAAACAGTGTTGCCAGTAGGAACAGGGAAGTGATCCAGACCCCTGCACTCAGCTCTGGTGAGGCTGCATCTCGAGTATTGTGTCCAGTTTTGGGCCCCTCACCGCAAGAAAGACATTGAGGCCCTGGAGCAGGTCCAAAGAAAAGCAACAAAGCTGGTGAGGGGTCTGGAGCACAGGCCTTATGAGGAGCAGCTGAAGGAGCTGGGATTGTTCAGTCTGGACAAGAGGAGGCTCAGGAGAGACCTTATTGCTCTCTATAGCTACCTGAGGTTGTAGTGAGCTGGGGATCAGCCTCTTCTCTCATATAACTGGTGACAGGACTAGAGGGAATGGCTTCAAGCTGCGCCAGGAGAGATTTAAGCTGGATGTTGGGAAATACTACTTTTCTGAAAGAGTGGTCAGGCACTGGAATGGGCTGCCCAGGGAGGTGGTAGAGTCACCGACCCTGGAGGTGTTTAAGGAACATTTGGATATTGTGTTGAGGGATATGCTTTAGTGAGAACTATTGGTGATAGTTGGATGGTTGAATTGGATCTCGTAGGTCTTTTCCAACCTTGGTGTTTCTGTGATTCTGTGACTTAGCATGATGATTTCTGCACCAGCTACATTGTAGGCACTATCTCCTATTCAGAGATGCTCTAAACCAGATTTCAAGAGCCTGCACATTCTTTTCAAAAGAATAAGCCTAATTTTCCCTCAGTCTTTAACTTATTTCATAACTTCTGATTATTAAGAGGATTCATTTTCCTAGCAAATAGTCAAATGTTTTCCATGCCTTGACGATTACCCATGTCTACTTCCTGAAACATTCTTCAGCAGTCTGTTTTGCCTTAGTCAGGAGCTCTGTCCTTGAGAGAATTTGCAAATTGAGGAAATATTTTCTGTCGTATATCTCATAGCACATTTGAGAATAATACTCAAAATCAGACCCACTCAAAGATAATAAAATTGGAAAGGATTAGGAATAAAATGTTAAGAGACAGAACTATCAGCATTTATTAATTCAGCCTGATCTACAATACTATGCATGATATTCAAGCTTGAAAATTCTAAGGAAAGTTTAGCAGGCAAAGTCAAGGAAGAGACAAATACCGTTCTCAATTATATACTATTGGGTAAAAACCAAGAGACACAAAAAGCAGTTAATAAAAGGCTGCCTCTTTTAATCAGTTCAAATATGAAAATATACAATGAAATTTACTGAGACTATTTCCAGATAGTCTAGTAATATATTACAAGAGAAGTAGATCTTGCAAGCAAAACTGCTTTTTTTGTCAAGGACCCAACTCTTCTATCATTGGCACTTTTGGAAGGTTCTATTTTAGACTTACAATTACACATTACCTTAGACTGAAAGCTCATTAATAGCTGCAATTAATCAGGTGCCTTATTTTCAGAAAGAAATAAATTCAGCTACATATTACATTTTAGTTCAAATCTGAAGTATGCATTTTGAAGCAAGTCTTTTCCAGATACCCTCACTTATTTATTACACTGCACTTTACATTGTGGCATGGCCTCAGGGAACATGTGCTAGATTCTTTTTCAGGTGGAATTAACCTTAGCGGAGGCATGTCCAGGACACACCTAGAGGGCTCGGCCACAAACAGGTGCACAGATCACAGGATCAGGCTGTAGATAATCTGTAATAAAATACCAGAGATTCATACAGTGTGAATATTCAGTGCCTCTGTCTTACTCTGTCTACTCCTATTTTGATGTTTTAGTTATAAACACCGGATGTACCTTTGGTGCATTCCAAACCACTTTACAATGCAAAGTGCAAAGCAGCAAATACAGATGATAATGAGAGTCGCCTGAAAAGCACCTTCCTAATCCAAAGTAAAATACTGATGTATGTGTTTTAGGATGAAATAAAGCCTCTTTGGAATAGAATATTTTCCATTGCAGTTCTGTGCTTTGTTCTGCAAAGTACATAAATACCTTTTTGTTTTGAAAAGTTTTCAATCACCAGTGATCTAAGTAAAGAATAATAAGCACATAAGGTTAATATCATTGCCAAAAAGGAGTGCCACAATTTAAGAGGTAACATCTACACTGGTAAATAATGCACCTGAGGGTCTTGAGGTCAGCTGGCAGCGCAAAGCTCGAATCAGTGAATCTAAACTCTATGCCTTTCTAAAAGACATGAATACCACAATTGTAGTGCCCACACAAATGGTCCCACGCTAGGGTCTGGATATTGTCTGAATGACTGCTAAGGAGCCCAGGACAAAGTTATGCCAAAGAAAATGCTGACAGTTAACAGCATGATCAAATGCACTTGAGTGCTTGAAGCCATACCATCTATCTTCAGCTTATTATTCTGCCTACATAGGAATTATTTGACCAAATCCAAACTTCCCAAACCTTGAGGTATGACTGTATGTCTAGATAGCACCAGTGGAGAGATTAGAAGACTAGTTTTGAAAAACTAAGACAAGGTGTTCTGTTCCAGTTCACTGAAACATTCATAAGAATTATCCATAGAGCTCACTAGTGAAAGTACCTTAATCTCACATATGAACATGAAATTAGTTGCACAAGAAACTTGATATGAAAATACCAAGCAAGCTGATGACTGGCTATTTAGACTGCAATTTACAATTAGTGTAACTAAATTTTTATTCTGTGAAATAATATTCAAGGCAGCTATTTTTCATGATATTTGAGAAAAGACTGCTCAAAATTTCTTGCAACTTATATAGAGAGCACACAAACTTCTGTTAATAGTCTTCTTTTAAGCCACATTCAGCTAAAAATGATAGAGAATTAGCTCTCAGTGAGCAGATGTGTTCCTAATGAAACTTCAACACCACAAATAAAAGCAAGGATTATAGTCAGAGAAGTCAGTTAGAGGAAATGCTGTCCTTATCCTTAAATAACTTTCCCTCATCTCCCATTTTAGAGACTGTTTTGATTACTTAATTTAAGGCAAAAAGATTCCTTCTCCTCAAGACAAGGACAAATATTTTTATAATACTCTCTTGACAGGAGTCTGTTTGCCAAAGTTTCACAGAAGTTCTTGAAAAATAATGATGCTCTGCAGAGCAGTCTACTTTTTACTCCTTCTAAATTGCATCCAAAAGGAACTTGCAGAACTACATCATGTTCATGTCACACCTCAGTGCCTTAAGCCATGGCAGTAGGCTGATGGGTTTATTTTGTTTATTTTTCTTCTGCTAGATGTACCGGGCTAAGTTATAAGTTTTGTAGGGCTGCATAGTCTGCAGCTAATTTTCAAAGAAAAAATATCTCCCAGAGGAGACAGAACTAACACTAATTGCTTAAAAAATATACAAGAAACACTCTGCACTTTTTGGTGGCATTCAGCAGTGAATCACACATTAGACTAATAGAATGGAAATGATATAAAATTTAAAAATGAAGCCTTCATTTTATGCTATAAATTGATGAAGCAAGATGCTTTTGTGGAAGAGAATTAGATTGACCCCGGTTGGATTAAAATGACACTAGAATTATGAGAATTACAGAATCAACTCAAGCAGGTTTACTGCATTTAATTGTATTTAGCTACAAAACCTACATCCAGTAGACATTAAGTTAACCTTACTGACGTTTCTCAAAATCTGTCAAACTACTGAAAGCTGAAAAGAAACAGAGTTTTCAGAGACTAAAGTATGGACTCTCCGTACTACACACAGATAGAAATCACCCAGAAAAAACAACACAGTACTCTTGAGGTCTAGACAACTCCTCGCTGCTTCCTTCATTCACATACATTTTCCTTTAATAACCACCCTAGATTCTACCCTTCAGTAATGTTTCTGTTCTTTAAAAATCATAGAATCATAGCATGGTCTAGGTTGAAAAGGACCACAATGATTATCTAGTTTTAAACCTCCTGCTATGTTCAGGGTCGCCAAACACCAGCCCGGGCTGCCCAGAGCCACATCCACCCTGGCCTTGAATGCCTCCTTGGCCAATCTGTTCCAGTGTGTCAAGACTCTCTGTGTGAAAAACTTCCTCCTAATTTCTAACCTAAACCTCCTCTGTCTCAGTTTAAAACCATTCCCCCTTGTCCTATCACTACTGTATATATATATAGAGTGTATATATATATATAAAAATATATATGTTTCTCTTCAATTCTTTTTTTCTTGTCAGCCAGTGAAATAGTCTGTCTCCAAAGAGTAGATCTGTTAATGAGAAAGCCAGAAACTTTTCTTTTGAGGAGCAAAGCAACGCTTATAAAGAGGAAAGAAGCAGAAAAAAAGTGTAGAATGGAAGTAGAGAGGAACATAAACCATTTGTTTGCCCTAATGCCCTCCACTCCTTCTAAATTAGTCATGGAGTAAACTAAAAAACAAAGAGGTGATAAAAACAAAATCAAGTCTTAATTATTAATGATCACTACTTTTACTTGAAATCAGTACATGATTATCCATTTTCTTATCCTTCATGACATCTGAAAGAAATGTTCTTGAGAGCATTAGCCACAGATTGTTCCAATTGCTGCAACTCTGCTCTTTGTAACAAGTACAAGTCTGTTTTTTGTTTTCTTTCTCTAAGGGCTCAATTACAGGTAGTAAAAGACAGAAGGAAGCATTCTTCCAAGCGACAATTTAAACCGTCAAAATGAAGAGAAAGCTCTTCTGGGTTGCGTATGTAAATCAGAACCAAACAATTCCAGTTCATTAATTTTCATCAGTAAACTGTTTTGATATAATTCTGACAATTCAAATTTCAGATTTGTTTCCTGGAATACCTCTCTTTTAAAGTCACAGACCGTAGAAGAACAGAATGGCTTGGGATGAAAAAAAACCCTTCCAGCTCCTTGCTGTGGACAGGGTGGCCATAAGCCCCATCCAACCTCGCCTTTAACATTTTCAGGGATGGAACATCCACATCTTCTCTGGGCAACCTGTTCATCCAATGCTTCACCACTGTCACAGTGAGGAATTTAAACCTACTGTCTTTTAGTTTATAACCATTACACCTCACCTTTTCACTACACTCCCCAATAAAGAGTCTTTCCCTATCTTTCTTCTGTGTCCCCTTTAAATGCTGCAAGGCTGCTTGCAATCCCTGGAGCCTTGTCTTTCTTGGCCAAATAACTGCAATTCTCCCAGCTTTTCTTCACAGCAGGCGTGCTCCAGCCCTCTGATCACCTTTGTGGCCCTCACCTGGGCCCAGTCCAACAGCTCCACATCTTTCTTGTGCTGGGGGCCCCAGGCCTGGACACAGTACTCCAGATGAGGCCTCACAAGGGCTGAGCAGAGGAGGACAATCATCTCCCTCTCTGCTGGCTGTCTCTTGTGATGCAGCCCAGGATACATTTGCCCTTCTGGGATGCAAGCACACATTGTCAACTTATGTCCAGTTTTTCATCTGTCAGAACCCCCAAGTTCTCCTCAGAGCAGGTCTCAATTCTTTTATTTTCCAGTCTGTCTGTACTCATGCTTGGGATTGCCCTGATCCAGATGTAGCAGACTGCATTTGAATATGTTGAGCCTCCTTCATTTCACATTGGCCAACATCTCAATCCTGTACAAGTCCTTTTCAATGGCATTCCTTCTTTTTGTCATATCAACTGCATCACTCAGCTGTAGGCTATATGCAAACTTGCTGAGGGTGCATTCAATCCCACTGTCTATGTAATTAATGAAGCTATTAAACAGACTACACACGCAAAGCAAGATATGCTTAAGACAGATTTCTGAGGTACATGGTTTAGTGGGAAATACTGGTATTAGGTGCACAGCTGGACTGGATGATCTTAAATGTCTTTTCTAACCTTGCTGATTTTATGTTTCTTTCTTGTTGGAATCAGTACCTTTTCTGAAAAGATCACCTTGATTTTGAAAATCTTTGGGATCAATGCATACCACTACATCTCCAACCTTGATGGCTTCAACTGAGTTGTAATGGTTGGTGCTATGTTTTTGTCCATGCAACACTGAACAAAGTAAATAGCACAACCATTACACTTCTGGAAGGGTAACTTCAATGAAATAATTAATTTTTGAAATTAGAAGGTAAAATGAATATATTTAAGTTTTATCTTCTAAATGTTCTTAGGTAAAAAGTGTGATATGTATCTAACCTGTTATCTATAGACTATATGAAGACTAAGAAGGGCATGTTATGTCCAGGGATGTAATTTCTATAGACAGTAAGAATAAAAAAATCAGTGCCTTACAAATAGTAAATCGAATTATTTATAGCAGTAGTTTCATGAGAATACTGGGAAAAAAGTATCATATTGCTACTCCATAATACAGTCCTTGTTAGAAGATAGTGTTTTATTTTATTCCCATTTTTAAAATATTACATGAAAATATACAGCAGGAATGCACATTTGTTTCAGTAGGATCAAAGATTCCTTTAATGATCACAAAATCCTGAATAACAGACCTAGAGATTTTAGTACTGTAAAGTTACTCTTCAAAGCACACTTAAAACTCTAATCCTTTTACATAATGTCCTTTTTCTCTTTTTTTTTTAAAGATTATTCTGTTCAGCACATCCAGCACATATGCCATATGATGCACCAGATGCCTTAGTAATTAATCCATCTTTTAAATGAAAATACAATGAATAGTTGTATAAAAGTGTGTTGATGCAGCAGATAAATAGGCTGATGATTTATGAGTAGGAAAAAAACTTTTTAAAAAGCTATAGCTACATCACAAAACAAGATTATTAAGACTAAACTGGAAACATTTCATAGAAACATAAAATATCCTGAGTTGGAAGGAAACAAGAAGAATCATCAAGTCCAACTCCTGGCTCCACTCAGGACCACCCAAAATTCAAACCCTATATGAGGTATGAGAGCATTGTCCAAACTCTCCTTGTATTCTGGCAGATTTGGTGCAGTGACTACTGCCCTGAGAAGTCTGTTCCATGCCCACCACCCACTGGTAAAGAGCCTGTTCCTAACACCCAGCCTGACTTTCCGCTGACACAGCTCTATGCTGTTCCCTCAGGTCCTATCACTGACACAAGAAAGATAAGGTCCTGCCCCTCCTCTTACCTCATGACAAAGCTGCGGGCTTGATGTCTGCATGGCATCCAAAATATCAAATCAGGAACAGCTGCAGCCAGCATGAGATGGATGGGGAAAAACGTAAGCATGGACACTTTGAGAGGAGGTTGGATGGGAAGATGGGAAGTACAAGGGCTTTAGGAAGACAAGGCCCAGGCCAGGGTGACTGCTGGAATACTCCAAGACTGTAGAAGCCCTAGGGGGCATGCACAAGCACAGTACTGGTGCTGACTGGAGTACTGTTGGGGCCGGACAGGCTTCCTGAGGGTGATAGCACCAAGCAACAGGTTTGATGTCACAAAGTCATAGTGTGTCACACCACCAATGGACTATGACCTCATGGCCCACTACTGTATATATTGGGACACAGCAGAGCCTGGCCCAGCTCAGCTTTGTTTCACCCTGGCTGAGTGCTTTTGTGGGGCTTGTAGGCTATGTTATGGGGCTGCCAGGAGCTGTTCTCAGTGCCCATCCTCACAGCATCACCAGTGTTCCTCTGGCCCTGACTAGCTCAGGCTGCCAGAGTCTACAGGGTGCCCTTGAGTCAGTAGACATGACTTGTGCAAGGTCACTCCGGTCCCATGGAGCCACCATGGGGCAGGAACTCAGGGAGCTGCTAAGACCATAGCAGCAGCCTGTGCCAATGGGAAATGTAAAACATGTAAGCTGTAGGACTGAGAGGGCATCCTGCTGAGGGACCCAAGCACTGATATTGCTTGCCCCAGAACAGCAACTGGCCATGGCCTCTCCCTTCTGCAGTACACAACACTACCACAGCAACAACGGTAGCAGCTCTTCATCTTCCCCCAGCCCGCTGTAGTGTGAAGAATATGGCCATGTTCCATCTGCCACTCCATGAGAACTGATGTGGTCTACATGTAATCACACATTCTGCTTCAGCTGAATCTTCCAGTGGTGGTCCTGACTACAGGGTGCAAGCATTGGGGTTCAGGTTCAGTGGTCTCAGCGAGGTTCCCTTGGGTACTGTCACTGTCACCACAGAGAACAGAGGTCAGCATCTGCCCCTCCACTGCCTTTACAAGGAAGCTGTAGGGTTCCATGAGGAATCCTCAGCCTTTTCCAGGCTGAACAAACCACAGGACTTTGGCCACTCCTCATACTTGCAACTCTGGACTCTTTTCCATCTTCATAGTCCTCCTCTGAATATTTCAACTCTATTCTTAAAATAAATTAATATCATGGATTACTGCACATCCTTATGTTACTATTTACTCAGGGCTCATGAAGGGTAGCGGAACAACAACTAAATTTTACATTTACTAAAACATTGCGTAAAACAGAAGGATATCGTAAAAAAAAAAAATAATATAGAGGTAAAGAAATAGCACAAAATTAGATTATAATTCCTGCTTGAAGAAAATATTTTATTAGTATGGAAGAAACTTGCATTTCATTAACACATCCACACTGATAAGTAATTCCTTAAGCCTTTCTAAAAACATCACTTAAAACTGTTAAATGGGATTTGTATGGAAAGATATGTGCCCATGAATTTCCTTGCAGTATCTGGGTCTTAGCTGCAGGCAGTGAAACAAATGAAAAAAAAATCTTTGCCTGTTGACAGAACAGCCTTTGCTGGAGAAGAAGATTGCAACATATGCTTGTAATAAAAAGTTTTCAAATATGAATACATCGTCATGATATCTATTGTGAGATCAGTTTTGGTGTTTTCTGCCAATCAACTTAATAGTCTTATGTATACTTAGAGGAGAAAGAGCTTTTGTAGAGGAAACAAAATAAGTACTCATCACTATCTCCCATGTTACTTAAGACAGTTTTTAATGTGCATGTTTGTTCTTCTGTTTAATATATTCATGTAATATACCAGCTATTATATTTTATAATATAAATCCATTCTCAATGATGTTAAAGCACTACTTCTGGTGTATACAAGCAACAGAAGCAAGTATGATTCTACTCTTCAGTTAAATGAATGCATATTTTTCAAATAAATCTATATCCATTATTGGATGGGATAGGATAATGCACAACTTATTAAAGCAAAAAAATATATAAAATATAAACTGAGATATAGAAGAAAATTTTTAAATTGAAAATCATTTTCCATGTAATTTTCAGTGAAGTTTCATCACATATTCAGGAAATATAAACTACTGAAAAGCAATATTCTCAACTCACATTTAAAATACAAAAAAATAAAAAAATAAAAAAATAAAAATTCAATGCCTTAATTAAAAATGTTTTTATTTAGCTTCCCCACTGGTAAAGCAGAAATAATAATGCTCACTAACTTGGCATTGTACTCTGTATGCCAATATTTTTAATTGATGTCATTTAGAGGTAGATGACAATAGCCATTAACAGCACAAATCACAATAGTAGTAACAAGGAAGCCCTGTCTACCAGCACACACAGCATAGAAAACACACATTTTTTTATCCTAGCTTCTGAGGAGTATTTCATCACCAAACACAGACTGAGCTTCTCTGAGCCCTACATGTACTCTGTCCACTTACTCCTTTAGTCCTCCTGCAAAACTGGGCATAAAAAGGGAATCCACATTAAGAGTCACAATGACTAAAATTCCATCTTTTTTATAAGGAATAATAATCAAGCGTTCACAAATATTTGACACCCACGGGCTTTGATTTCATCCTTGTTTAGATAAGGCTGCTGTGGTCCTCACCAAATCAATTAGCCCCTCTGCTATACATCTCTTAGCACTAAAACAAAGAACTCAGGTGTACTTCAAATCAAGGAAGTACTATGAAACTTGGCTGCTCAGACTCTGGGAAGTGCTTCTGAAGCCTATGAAGAAAGCTACTCTGGCTGTGTTTTTCCCAGCAGACTGCATTATACAGAATATGCCTGGTCACAGGAAGAGTTTCTCCTCATTTTTTGTTTATATCATGACTTAGAAAACCTATACAAACTGTGCAGAGACAAAAATCCAAACTAACAGGCAAACGTTGTCCAATTCTGGCATGACAGAAGGAAGCACTACAAGACTAAAGACTTTATGGTATTATACATGGTGTAAACATGCACCATGCCTCTCTCAATACAATGCAAAGACTCAATTGTTTTTCACTGATTTTCCTGCCCAGAACTTCTCCAAACACTACAAATGCATTTCGTCCTTACTACAATCTGAACTTCATAAGATAATAAACATGATAATATTGATTAGATTGTGATGAAGTGTTACAGCTTTTCAAGGTTATATCCTTTAGAGAGTTTGTAAATCTCATTACAAAGATCTGCCTGCTGATATACGTAAATAAAGAGTGACAGAAGGATTTCAGCATGACTGTTCACTGGAGTCATACTGCTTTTTCAGACAGAAAGTTCAGACAACCAGATACAGAGGAGCTCAGAACATCAGCCTGCCTTCTTTTCAAGAAAACAGACCAAAAGAAATGTATATCATCTCTGGATTAATTTAGTGAAACTAACACATAGCGTCTGGAACGAAGCACAGTCTTGGGCCTCTGCTGGCTCTAACTACCAGCTTCATCAGTAAAATAAAGGTTGAGCAAATCCTTCCAAGTATTTTATTTCAACTTGCAGGCAGTTTTTATAGTAAATGAATCTTAGCTTCAGATGAAAGTCAACATTGGCTTTCTCTCCTTTTGGCAAATGAAATCAAATAAATAAAACAGCACACAGACAGGTAGTACTATAATTTGCTAAATTCAAAATTTCTCTTCAGGTACACATCCATTCTTAACAAATAAAAAGGGGAAAGAAAAAAAAAGGCACTTTTAAGAGCCACCTGTTTTTTAAAAATGTTCCTTTCTTCCTCTCTGAGACATTATGGAGAATAAATGTATAACATTAAGAATGTCCAGGTGGCTCTGGCAGACAGAAGGCAAGGCAGGAGTCAGCACTGCATGCTGGCAGCACAGAGGCAAGCATCAATACAGATGTGATCAACTTGACTAGTTTCTTTACTTAACACTTCCTAGATCACACCCAAACATCACATCAAGTTTTGGGTCCCTTGGTACAAACTGGACCAAGTACAATGGATCGCCACAAAGATGGCTGGAGCACTTCCCATGAGAGGCTCAGGAGGTTTGTTAAACCTGGAAAAAAAGATGGCTTTGGGAAGACCTGCAGCATCCCCCAGCTTACCGTGGGAATGATCCAGCAGTGCAGAAGGATGCCCACGGAGGTTATGCACTTCCCATCCTTGGCTGTTTCCCAGATGCAACGAGAAAAAACCTTGAATGGCCAAGTCTAAATTCAGGACAGATGCTGTTTTCTGCAGGTTAGACTCATTGACCTCCCAAGGTTCCTTCCACTGTAAGAGAATCTTACTTTTATATGTTGTTACTGTTGCCACGATGCCACTGACATGCAATATCAGCTGCCACTTTGCAGGTGCCTGTTATGCACTGCTCCTTCTGCTGAGCTCTGCTACCACTTCTACTCTCAGCAGTCTCTGCACTCACAAATGAAAGTAATTCTATTTATATTTATCTCACAAAATGTTTAAAACATCAGAAAAAAAATGCTTACAATATGAAACACAGATCTGAGGTGTAAAGAGAATACCAACTTTCTTTTTTTCTTTTTTTTTTCCCCTGAGATAAGACATTGTTTTTCAGAGCAGCAGGTGGGAACAAGACTTATTTCCATTAAGATGTTAAAGCCATAAGCTTGAATATGATTTTTATCAGTTTGGTAGCTATTTTTATGGAGTTATGTACAGACAGAAGCAGGACTCAGATTTTGTTTTTGAGGGAATAGATAAAAAAAAATGAAGAAATGTGGAAGAAAAAAAAATAGAGGAAAAAAACTTGTATAGTTTAGTGTTTAAATTAAGTGTTTGGTAAATTTCTTTAATAGAGCCTTCAAACTATTTTATTCCAGATTTTGAGTGGAAGGATGGGGAGGGGAACAAAAAAAAAAAACAACAAACATACTTCCCTGTCAGTGATAAATCAACAAAATTTGCAATGGAAAGTAACTATGAGGCTTCATACAATGATATCATTGTACCACAAACACCCCTTTTCTATCATGAAGCTTCACCATCTATTTTCTCTTCATCCCCACGTCAGGATGTAAATTCTGTTTAACTCTTGACAAAAAATTCAGAAATCAGCTTTATCCCAGCAAGAAACTGCAAAAGAAAATGACTGTGTGGGTGGAAAAGCTTCAGTTAATAAGTATATCCTATGGATTTGTATCGTGGTGTAGACAGGCAGTTTGGAAATAATTTTGAAACCTAAAGCAATGTAAGTGCAGATATAACTTAGAAATTAAAAAAAAAAAAAAAGAAAAAAAAAAAAAGGACACAGAAAAGTTGAAGCAAACAAGCACTGCTTCTTATGATCATGGCATAGCAAAACACTGGTGTGAAACATTAATGGTAGCCATCTATTTTAGAAAAATGGCACGGTTGAGTGTTGACCCTGAAAAGATGAGTAGGGAAAAGGCAAGAAGCCGATGTTTGTGGTAACACGACACCTAGTGATCACATTGAGGAAGTTTCTGTATTGGTGGGCGCAAAATTAAATAAATAAAT
>JAPSGF010000034.1:3706791-3772645 GCA_035772895.1 Perdix hodgsoniae
GAGGAAAGGAACAGAAGATCCACATATGCATTTTGTCCCCTTATGGAGATCACAGTTTGAATAACTCCAGAGCAGAACAACATCCAAAATAGTTTCCCAACACTTCTTTCATTTGCATCATTGCTGAATAAAGAAATCTATTGATAACTTCCATACAGAGTAAGAAAAAAGCTATTAAAAAACTTGGTGTACTAGTTGATGGCATGCAACATAAATAATGGCATTTTAGCAGAATTATCTCTATTCTGAGAAACCACTGGCAAGGCACTCATACATAACAATGAGATATACACCTTGATTTCTTCATTTTAGAAGCTTGTAAGGCTATCACTGCCTTTCACACTTCCAGCAAGATAAGGAAAACCACAGAATCCAACTCATATTGCATCAGTGTAAGACTCAGGGAAAACTGTGACACGGGCACACTGACACAGTGGGTAACTGTCCCTAAGGGGTTGGACTTCTTCAGAGTTTCTAAGGGGCAAAAAGGGGAAGAGCTATACAAGAAATCTAAGAAGCTCACTACAGATAAAAGAAACACACTGCTTTCTGAAATCAACTCAATATGAACACGTCTGATCCAGAGAGAAGCAAGTAGAACAAATTACACTGATTGACAAAACATTAGAGACCATGTCTGACTGAAGCTTCACTTGTATAGAACAGAATACAAACGAACATGAAGGCATTTATGCAAGAAACAGACTTAAAAGAGCTTGTTAGTGTTAAAATATAAGCATACAAAATATTATAGTACTGTGTTTCAAATCTAGCATGCTATCTTGTATTTAAAAGTGAGCTGAGCTACTTTCCAAGGACTAGTACTTCTCTGTCTTCCTTCTGAAAACTAAAAAAAAATTAAAATACCACTACCTTTCAGAACTACACCTGCCTAATTGCCATAACCCCAGACAATGAAATGGGCTCAGCATGCAGCATTTAGTAGTTACATCATAACTAGCATAGTTCTATCTTATTTCTGAGAAAAATTCACACAGGAATACACAGATATAAAAATAGTAAGGGGAATGAATTTGGATACCAGTAGTGTTAAAATAATGAAACAAATACTCCTCACGCCTTTAATCGTAAAAGCAAGGTCTTGTTTTCAAGATGCTGAGAATGGCTCATGCTATTCCCTGCACCAGTACGTGGCATCTCTGGGAAACCTTGCAGGTATGAACTCAGTGTATAAATACCTGTCATAAAATGCCACTGTGGAATCTGAAGTCTATATGATCGCATTTAAAATACTCTGGAAAGTGAGGTTAAGCTGTTCTGTGTTCATTGGAAAGAAGCAGCTTGCAGAGCAATGTTCCTGCTTTTGATGTAGGGTCCAGGTAAGCTGTACGGCCATGAATCTCTGGTTCCCACCACACCTGTCCTTTCCTTCAGAGCCCAGAGCTGCTCCAGGCAATACCACAGGTGGAAGTCCCACAAGCATCAGCAGGAACAGCATGTCCCACTGGCCTTAAACATATACATTTAACAGAACTACAAGAACACCAGTCATAAATTCCACCTAATGATAGTGATTATATCTCACCTTTAGTGCTGAAACATTCTGAACTGCCATACAACCCCCCCAGCTGTTAACATTTTAAGTAATTGCTGCACAGATTATTTTTACAGCTCAGGAGCAAGTCTTACAAATTAAGAGCTGTGTAGCAGCTTTAAAACACAGACGATCCTACAGCAGGTTTAATTTGGTTCTTTTCTTTTTAATTACAGAAATTCCAAAAGCCAGGAGGTGAATGTGTTGCAAGAGAGACAAACGAGTCAGACAAGTGACACAAATGCACAGCCCAAAGCAGCTCGTACAGGACAAGTCAGTTGCCACAGATTTGCGGCAGCTGTTGCACCTGCTTGTGGTTCCAGGTGTCATTTAACACCTTTCCTTTCACGCTTGTTCTTCCAGTCATCTACTCTCTGATTATGGAGACTTAAAGTGGTAATGAAATTGCTGTGAAGAGGAAAGCATCTTTAAGCCATACTGCATGGAGCAGCAAGCAGGTGGCTTCTGAATGATGCTCAGGGTAAAATATGAGGAAGGTGACACAGTTTTCCTTTAAAACCACACAGCTGTAGTCACTGAGACAGCTTGAAGGACAGGGCAAAGAGTGAATGGGCTGTTTATTTCAGCACCAGTAAACTGTTTTATAATAAATGCAACTTTCCAGACAGTGGCTGAAAAATGCTGCAGTTACACTTCCACAGAATAACCGCATGCCAAGAGGAGCGTTACGCTAAATCACTAAGTCCATCATTACTTTAAAAGGTACAGAGGAACGTACCAGATGACGCTAATTTAATAAATCAAGGACACTTGAGAACCACCATCAGAGGGCATCATTTATAAATGATGTGCCAAATGCGCTGCCACAAAGTAGCGAGTCTCTCCCCGCTTCCCTCCCAGCGCGATACCGCCCAAGTCGAGACGCGCCGAGCCCCCTCCCCGCTTCCTCCCGCGGCCCCCGAAACTTTCCCGGGGCTGAGAGATGGCATCCCTGCGTTGACAGGGGGCGCCGGCCGGCCCGGGGCTGCCTTTCGGCGGCCGCCAGCGTTCCTCCCGCAGAGGGAGGCTGAGGCGGTGCCCCGCTGCCCGCTCCCCTCCCGCAGGCGCCTCCCTCCCGCCCTCTGGGCAGCGCCGCCGGAGGGAGCCGCCCGACCCGAGCGGCCGCACGAGTCGATGCCGGGACGGGCGTGGGGAGCGCGGGTACTTGCCCAGGTGGGGACGAGGAGGCTGCCGGGGCGCTCAAGCGGTGCTGGAGGCGGCTGCTTCCCCGCCACGCTCATCTCCTCCCATGCAGCTGGATGGGTCCTTCTGTCAGACGGGCGGCTCGGTGGGACGCGGCGCCTCAGGCATGGAATCCCGGGAGCGAGCGGCGTCGCGGCTCCGCGGGGCGTGCGGTGCCGGGTGGTCGCACCGTACTGAGCCGAATTCTGCCCCGCCGCCCGCGCCGGAGGCTGGGAGCCAAGAGGGGAGAGGACCGCGGCTGAGGCGCGCTGCCTATTTAACTTCGCTCTTCTCCGGGGGGAAGGCGCCGCCGCTCTCGCTCCCCTCCCCTCTGCGGCCACATCTCCACAGCCGGGCTCTAGGTGCAGCCACTAGCGCTGCTGCGCTCCTCCCCGGCACCGCACCGCGCAGCCCCCCTCCCCCCCCGCGAGGCTCGTCCCGAGCGCGGCGTTGGCGATTTGGGGTTGCTCCCGTCCCGCCGAGCAGCGCCTCGGGCTGGGCGGCCAGCGCCCGGGAAGGGAACGGGAGCGGCGGAACGGCGGGGGGTCGGGGCTTGCTGCAGGCTCACGCCGATGTTCCCCCCCGGTGTCGGGATCACTCAGTGATATGTAGGTCTCCCGCAGGCGTGCGCCCTTCTGTTATAATCTCCAGACCAACACCACCAGGTTTTGTTCTTCCTTTGATGTTTGGCCTTCATCCCAGTGTTCGAGTTCATCACCTGGATAGCCTGGGAAATTGGCTTTGGGAAACTTCATGTGGATCTGTGGTGCAACACATCACGAGGCTGGTGGAAAGGAGATGAGATGGTGCACAGAACCATGTGAATTGAAAGGGACATCATGAAAGGCCATCCAGTCCAATTCCCTGCAATGGACAGGGAGACCTACAGCTAGAGCAGGTTGCTCACAGCCCCATCCAGCCTGACCTTAAGTGTCTGCAGGGATCCAACACCTTTCTGGGCAACCCGTGTCAGTGCCTCACCACTCTCATCACAAAAAAACTTTTTTTCTCATATCCAGTCTAAATCTTTTAGTTTCAAACCATTTCCCTTTTCCTATCACAGCAGACCCAGCTAAAGAGTCTGTCCCTAAAGGCATTGCTGTAAGGGCTCATTTGCCCTGATTAGCCCATCCTGTGAATAAAAAAAAAAAAAAAAAAAAAAAAAAAAGCCCACCATTTATAGTGCTACATGCCTGAAAAAAAAAAAAAAAGTTGTGACAATAAGCTTGCAGTGTGAAATGCTTGAGAACCTGGGCCATAACCTCACACAACCGCATAAACCCATGTACATGCACAGCATGCTGACACTGTGAGAGATGGAAGGAAAAAGAACCACACAAATGAGCTGCAGCCTGTCAGAGATGGATTGCCCCAGGCTGCCGGGGGCTGGGAGGTGAGAGGAAGCAGCAAGTAACAGTGGATGTTCTATAGCTCTAGAAACATCGCACCTTCGAGGTTGTATTTTGCAGAAGTTGCAGGCAATGCCCGTGCACCAGACGTCTTTTGTTGGAATGCGCAAACCTCAGCGGAAAAAAAAATAATGTGTGAGCAGGGTACTGTTTATTAATGTAAATGTGTTTAGACAATTTAGGAAGGTTGGAAATGAGATACAGGTATTTGCTAGTATGGATAACAATTTTGCTATAGTTACCAACTGGTTATCACATACAGCTTTTTCTTTTGTATTTCTTCATTCTCTTCTTCCATAAATACAGAATATAAGCAAGGATTAGAAAACAGAGGTGCAAGTCAGTGTAAATAAAAAACATGTGGCATAGTACTATTATGATGTATAGGGAATATATATGGGAAACAACTTACAGAGATAAGTTCCTATTTTTCAAAATTTTTCTATTTATCTATAAGCTTTACTTTTCTAAAATTTAAAATTCTTTTCCAGTTGGATACCATAAGCCTTGCACACAATGTATAACTTCTTGAGAAGCTTATCTGAAAACTGACAATTGCATAAATGATTTATGTAATGCACTGAAAATTGGATAACGTCAGACTGCTAAGGAACTGTTAATACTTTGTACTTTGGGGATTTAATGAACACATTTCACAAAATTATGCTCTCCTATAGTACTGCTGTGCTGAAAGCAAGTGGATATATGTGATTTGGGGGAAGATTAGTCAAAAATAAAATTATTTAGTATTTTATTTGAGCTAAGCCAATAACCTGCAAAATGTATTAATTTCAAGTAATACATTTCTTTATTTTTAAGAGACATTACGATTTCATAGCTTAGGAAACATATGAACTTTTTAGGAGTTGTTACCATGTTCAGTTTGTTACTAATGAAAAGCTTATATGTGGTCTTCCCTTTCCTCTGTCAGTAATTTTTCAGTTTCACTGCATCCCCGATTCTGCAAAGCCTTTGCCTTTGCCTTTGCCATTCCTGAAATACAGTTAATGAATGCTAGCTGTCAAGTAGCTTTTTAATGATGAAAGACTTCTGTTTTTTTTTCCAGATTATACTATATCCTATAATTTGGGATAGGGCAATTATTTATAAATTTCTAGCCCTTGAGATTTCATTAAAATACTAGAAAATAACCACAAAGTGATTTTACAAAAAGAGATTAAATTCAGAGGATGCAAAACATGGTTTTTGATTAAAAAATACCATGATTTTCAGTTAAATTAATGATATTAAATAGTACCCAAAAAGTTTTATTAAGATTAGACCTAGCGGACAGCAAAAAAAATTTCAAATCATGTGTAAAGTTTAAATGGAAAGAGTGTTCATGAAAACAGATGCAAACTGCAGAACTCAGAAGCTGTCACATTACGGATCTGTCTGTTTCCTTCTGTTTTCAGACATGTTCTTGAATTTTTACGTACAAGTACACACACAGATGGTTGAAAGTGTGTAATTATATTTTCCAGGAAATTTTACTTTGTCTTAAAAGTATAATAGTAAACATTTATGTGTTTACACGCCAACAATCACACGGCTACTCAGGTTGTTATCTTACTACAAAATTCAACATTTACAGATATTCCACTTCTCATTTTTAGACATTAATATTCAGAAAAACACAAGAATCATACCATCATTGGTTCTATTTCAGGTATTTCTCTAAAGCTTAGCTGCTTTATGAACTTTATTATACTGAATATTTTACTAGCAAAATAAATGCTCCTTCATTTGATTTTGTGGAAAGGCATCAAAGATAAGAGGAAGTAGGATCACAGAATCATAGAGGTTGGAAGAGACAGGATCACAGAATGGCCCAGGTTGGAAGGGACTTCAAGGATCATGAATCTCCAACTCCCTGCCACATCCAACCCATCTGCTAAAGCAGGTTCCCTACAACAGGTTGCACAGGAAAGTGTCTAGGTAAGTTTTGAATCTCTCCAGAGAAGGATCTCTGTAGATTATACTTTTCTAAGGATATCAGTTTGAAATTTTTAATGTAAAAATTGCATGTAAGGCGAGATAGAAATGCTACATGTCCCAGAGAAACTGCAGCCTGCATTGATGGGGAAGCTGCCATTCAGCCACCAGTATCCCTCATTTTGTTCAGGTGCAGGTACACTCCACCATGGCACCCTGCTGCCAAAGTCAAACTGGTATGACTGGGACAAACTGGTATGATTTTGTCTGTCACTGCTGAAGGAATGAATATTGACCGCGTCAGTCAGGAGCTCAGTATCTCAGGCTGTTTAAGAGAGTAATTCATCAGAGTACTATGAAAGATGATTAAAAATGGATGTCTGAGCAACTGGATATCTGAATGAGGTACTCCCAACATGTGTTTACAGAGGGATATTGGAGCAATCAATACGTATTCTTACCTAAGAATCAGATGATTTTGATAACACTGACAGCATCCATGTGTACGCTTCATCACCTGCTGCAGTAAAGCAGCAAAGAGTAAGTAGCAGGCAGGTGGCTAAATGGCAAGCGTTTTGAGTACTACAGAACCAAGTGGGATTTTGACAGTTTCCTGAAGTTGTTCTTCAGTGCTTGTCTGTCCTTGAAATCTACCAAATGGAGGAGCTGATGTTCTGCAAACTAGTATTTTATGTGTACTTATTCTCTGCAGATAGCAGCATGTCAAGATGTTAAAGCTGTGCCAATGTGCAAAAAGGACTGCGATATTACTATGTGGCCAAAGAAAGCACAAGTCTGGGGGAGGGAGAAGAACGGAGTTCTGGAAACCTGTTGTCACTACTCAGATTTATCCAGTTTTTTATCCAGCGATTACTTGGCTCCAAAATAATTGCCAGTTCAGAGGAAAGGCACAAGGATGTAGAAATCCCTGCTTTTTGGAAACTGCCTACATCCCTGGAGTAGCATGTGACTCTCCTTCCATCTTTTCCTTTTGCTCCGAGTTCTGCTCATAACATTTGGCAGCCAGTGTATAACCATAATTGTGAGCTACTTCCCATATGACAAATATATTCATTATTTATATTTCATCAGTATTTGACCAGTGACTCATAAGAACGTAAGCATTAAATTTAGAAAGAAGATATGATTCACAAAGGCAATCTGGTTGTACATAGAAGCACAGGTAAGTTATAATTGATGAATAGAGGCAGCATTATGTGGTTTGGGTAACCAATAAGTAAATCTGATAGAAACTTCTCAGTATGTAATTCATGGCCCACTTCTGCCAAAAACCCCTTTGCCTTGTACGCTGAATAGTTTTGGGGCTGGTAGATATGATTTTTATAGATTTATTGACTCATTTGTGGGCAAATCATGAACAGAATTAAGAGTGCAGTACATTTCTTGAATTGTTCATGTAGTTGCATTATATACTATATCACTGTGAATCAATTGGCAGCTCATTTCCAAAAAGATGTAGCGCAGCTTTATTTGTGACAGACATGCTTTGTTTAAAAAAAAAAAAAAAGTGAAAGTGGACAATTAGAAAGAATTTTATTTATTTTTATTGCCTGAAAAATGCCAGGAAAGTCTACGTTTAATTCTGCAGGTTTCTATGCAGAATAGAAGAGGAAATAAAATAAAATGTTCCTTACACTGATGTCGTAGAATCATAGAGTGGCCTGGCTTAAAAAGGACCACAATGATCATCTAGTTTCAATCCCCCTGCTATGTGTGGGGTCACCAGCCACCAGACCAGGCTGCCCAGAGTCACATCCAGCCTGGCCTTGAATGCCTCCAGGGATGGGGCATCTACAACCTCCTTGGGCAACCTGTTCCAGTGTGTCACCACCCTCTGTGTGAAAAACTTCTGCCTAATTTCTAACCCAAACCTCCCCTGTCTCACTTTAAAACTATTCCCCCTAGTCCTATCACTAACCACCCTTGTAAACAGCCGTTCCCCCTTCTGTTATATGCTCTCTTCAAGTTCTGGAAGGCCACAGTGAGGTCTCCCCAGAGCTTTCTCTTCTCTGAGCTAAACAAGCCCAGTTCCCTCAACCTTTCCTTGTAGGAGAAATGCTCCAGCCCTCTGATCATCTTAGTGGTCCACCTCTAGACCCATTCCAAGCACTCCACGTCCTTCCTGTACTGGGGGCCCCAGGCCTGGATGCAGTACTCTAAATGGGGCCTCACAAGAGCCGAGTAGAGAGGGACAATCACCTCCCTCTTCCTGCTGGCCACCCATTTGGTAATGCAGCCCAGAACACAGTTGGCCTTCCGAGCTGCATGCGCACACTGCTGGCTCATGGCCAGCTTCTTGTCCACCAGGACCCCCAAGTCTTTCTTCACAGGGCTGCTCTCAAGGAGCAATTCCCCCAGCTTGTATTTATATATTTTATTTATATATATTTATATATATATTTGCCCTGACCCAAGTGCAGCACCCTGCACTTGGCTTTATTGAACCTCATTAGGTTTTCATGGGCCCACTTCTCCAGCCTGTCCAGGTCCCTTTGGATGGCTTCCCTTCCCTCCAATGTATTGACTGCACTTCTCAGCTTGGTGTCACCAGCAAACTTGCTGAGGGTGCACTCGATGCCATCGTCTGATGTCCGTGTCACTGATGAAGATGTTGAAGAGCACCAGTCCCAAGACCGACCCCTGAGGGACACCGCTTGTGACCGGTCTCCACCCTGACACAGAACCATTGATCTCAACCCTCTGGCTGCATCCAGCCAGCCAATTCCTAATCCATCAAACAGTCCATCCTTCAAATCCACATCTCTCCAGTTTAGAGAGAAGGATGTGGTGAGGGACCATGTCAAAGGCCTTGCAGAAGTCCAGGTAGATGACATCCACCGCTCTTCCCCTGTCCCCCGAAACTGTCACTCCACTATAGAAGGCTACCAGATTGGTCATGCATGATCTGCCCTTGATGAAGCCATGCTGGCTGTCTCGAATCACCTCTTTATCTCATATGTTCCTTAGCATAGCTTCTAGGAGGATCTGCTCCATAATCTTCCAAAGAACAGAGGTGAGGCTCACTGGCCTGTAGTTCCCCAGATATCCTTTTTCTACTTTTTATTCTACAACAGTGCAAAAAGTAGTTATGTGCTCTGGCACCACAAAATATTCTCTCTCTCTTTTTTTAATCTAATATTTCTCTAGCTTTTCAGATGTAAAGTTTATAGTAGTATGTTCAAGATACTGGGGAAAAGTGCCAAATATTCATGTGAAATGACTGTTTCCAAAGACATTTAACTACCTTTACCAAATTATTTGTAACTTCATTATTATTATTATTATTATTATTATTAGTAGTAGTAGTAGTAGTAGTAGTACATTGTTTAGTTGTACTCCTACACAGTTGTCCAACTACACAGTTGGACAAATAAATTATTTGGTAATTATTTTTCCTGTGTTCACACATTAATTAAACACAGAGATCAAAATAAAGGCTACCAGGATTTTTTTATACATTCCTGTACTTCAAGCAACTAATAAAATACTTTCTAGTACACCTAACTACAAACAAGAATTTTTCAGGAACTACTGTGGCAGATCATGGGTTTGTTTAACTGTTTAACAGTAAAATTGCCAAAGAGTTAGGGAGCTATCACCCAATTTGGTTTTGCTTTAGCTTAACACTGACTGCAAATGTATGGTCTGAGTGGTGGTCTGGAAAAACAAACAATGAGTGATCATTATGCAACTACACCGAGGGACAAAAGGAAGAGGCATGGTGGTCAAACAGGGTGTTCAGGAACTACCTATAAAAACACAACCTGTAGCAGACACCAGAGTGGAGAGAAAAGGAAGATCTAAGTCCTCCCAGCAGAGAACTCAGGCCACTGGTCATTCAGTGCAAACATTTCTTCTTCAACTGAGGCTGGCAGGATCAATTATAGGATCCAGAAGGTCTTGAAAGGTTAAACATAACAGTGAAGTAGGGTTAGATTGCAGAATGTCACTATGTAACAGCTGGAAGTATAAGATTAATGGGGATTAGCAATAATTGGATAATTTGGAATACAATTGTTAGTAACATTGTAACTGGGTTAATAATATGTCTTTGTTGTACTAGACTGCCAAGACACTAATTAGACTGCTAATACATTCATGGCTCTGCATATGACAAGTGTTCTGTATGCCACAATAAATTGCACGTGGTGTAATGCAGCAAAGTGGAGGCATACGTAACCAACAAAAGCAAATCCTGATGGACTTGCTGAAAATCTGAGACAGAGATTGCAGAACAAGAGCTCCGTGAAGTCTCTGTTTCATCAATTAGGAGAAATAAATGGAAGAACCTGTTTTAAGTGTCTGGCCAAGGAGCAGAGTTCTATACCTCCTCACTGGAGTGAGAATCTTAGAATTTACAGAGGAGCCAATAAAGCTCAAAGAGCTAAACAAAGCCCTGTAACTATAGAAGGGATCAAATGTACAAAAAGAATAATAAAGCTCAAGGGGGTAACCAACCTTACTGCTGTACGGAGAAGGAAATAAAACCCTTCAAGTTTTTCTTTGGTTTGGTTTTGTTGCTTTTTGTTTGTAGGATTTTGTTGTTGTTGTTGTTGTTATGTTTTGTTTTCCAGAGTTTATCATTTATTATAACAACTCTGAAGAAATTAATGAGAGTCACTCAGAGACTCACTGTCTCTCATATACACTCAGATACACACACAGATGACCTGATTCTGTCCTTATGTCAGAAGAACTGTTGTTTTTTTTTTTTTTTTTCTGAGTAACAGGTGTTTTTCCTGAAGTAAAGACCTAAAAGCGTCGCATACTATGACTGGAGTTAAGAGAAAGTAAGCAAACAAATCCCCGTTAATACTGCTCTTTACTGAGATTACTCAGAAGTAGAAAGAGAAGCTGACCAGCTTTGCTCTCATAGTGCTCACCTGTCTTTCCCCAGAGATTCTGTTGAGTTGATTGTACAATGAGGACCAAACCCATTGGACAAGGATGTGTTGTAAAACTTCCTCAGAATCTGGCAGAGAATTTATGAAGTTACCTTCCTCTGGGGCAACTGGCTCTTGCCTGGCCATTTCACTGGGTGCTAACTCCAGCAATGGTATTTTTTGAGGATCCCTATTGTATACCTCTAGTCTATGAGCTTCCCCATGTGGCACTTTGCAGTCTGTGAACAGCCTCACCAAAATAAGCTACTGTAAAGGGAACATATTTCACTTCCCATATAACCAAAATGCTGTGTTAAAGCAACTACCTATTGCATATAATGTTGCTTCCAAAGCATGCATGTTTTTATGTGTTTTTTTTTTCCCAGTTCCTAGTAACAGAAGCTGTCCTGATGATACAAAATGTTGAGCACTAGACTAGCACCAAATGTGAGTCATAGTTTCACAGATTTCATTCTCATGTGGCAACAACCAGAATGGAGTCTTTGAGGTCTATTGAGCTGAGATGACAACTGCATTCTTTATTGAGCTGTATCTATACAGATCTCCTCCCAAATGACAGACAGCTGAGAACATTGTGGATTTGCAGTATTGATAGGCAGTGAAAGACTCCCAGCATATGTTTCTCCAACAAGTCAATCCAAATATTACCTGGCACCAAGCTGTTCTTGCACTGTACTCTGGAAATTGCATACTTCAAGCAATAGTAGTCCAAATGTGTTATCTTTGTTTTGTACAATTATATTTTCTATGAGGTTGTCAGTTTTCCTCTCAGTTCTAATGAAATGCTACCCCACTTGCCTCCAATTGAAGACATTAGAATGTCTTGCATTAATAGTAATTGGAGAAATCAAAAATAATTACGTATGCATAATATTAGTACCCTAGTGAAAACAGTCACTCAATCAAATATATATAAAGTAGGAACAACTTTTATAAAATATCTGGGGAAGAAAGAGCCCTCTCAAATTCAGTGTTTTGTCTGAGATGTTCTGAGACTTTCACCACTTTAGGTACAAGACCTATTCATTATCCTGCAACTACATGGATATACTGTACAAGGAATGTAAAACCATGTGGGTTTTCTAGATCCCACGTGGGATCTGGATGGTAGAAGTAAGGCTTAGATACAATTTTGAGTGCATTTGATATCACAGTAGAGGTTTAAATTCAATCAATATATAAATGAACATCTATAATCCTATTACTTGCTTTATTTCTCCCCGTCTTTCCATGGTTTCCTTAACAAAATTGGCATGCTCAACAAAGGATTTGTTCCATTCACTTCTATTGCTTTTCTTAGCAATTTTTTTTTAATGTTCTGAAAGGCAACAGATAAAACTAGTCACTAGTCAATTGATACTCTTTCTGTCAGAGGTGAACTATTTACTCTGATTTCCTATTAACTTTCATGTCCAAAGTAGTTTACAATGAGCTTCAGTGAGATGAAAATCCAGCTCTAAATGTAATATTTTGTGTAAAAGTGCTGTTATTATTCTGATCAAGTCAGTAGTCTCATTCCCATAGACTTAATTTTTATTAAGCAAGAAACAACTATTTGGTTAAAATAACTTGCATGTAATTATAATCTTATGGTTTTTTTTTATATATACATTGATTGATCACTCAGAATATTGAACTCTTCTAATTCTGTTTTCAGCTGTTTGTGATCTCTTACCAATTATTGTCTGACTTTTATTTTTAACACCAATTGGAATGTATGGATTTAGGCAGGTCTGAAATTCAATCCAATATAGCATTTATGAATGTACAATAAACTGGAAACCAGAAAAATGAAGAATTATCCACTCATCAAGGATATAATACAAAAGACTCTGTGAATGTTTCATGTAAGGGAATAATTTAGGCAAGAGGTAATTAATATGTGAGCTTGTCTTTGACTTAGGATTTATCTACTGAAGAGTGAAAGGGGATCATATGGGCTGCTGTTTGTATTGTAAACCACAAATACTGCTGCCGAACAGTTGACAGCACTTTAATTTTTCTTTTGTTTCCACGTTCCTATCATTACTCATTCTTTATTTTTTTCCTACTTCTCCTTTCAAAGCCAAGTATTCTATCTTTGCTGTTGTAAATTAAGGAACTGTTTTAGTCTTCTATTGCAAAATTTAAAAATGAATGAATACAGCGATAGGTTTACTTGCATTAACATTGTGGTAGTAATAGAAGGGAAAGTGTTTTTCAAAATCTTGGATGTGTTCTTGGCCCCAGTTGTATTTATTGTACCAAAACTAAAGCAGTGTCATGAAAGAGCAATCTGCATTGAAAATGAAGTGTCATAATAGTATTTTTAAGGAACTGTAGATCTGTGGAATCATTCTGGGAGACTTAATACTTCAAAATCTACCTGAAGACTCACATTTTATATAGTTAGGACTAACTCAAAGTGCCAAAATGAAGTCTGAGTCTGTGCTCTACAAAGAATAACCAAAGACTCCAGTTCAGATGGTAAAACATTAGAAGAGTAATCAAATTTCATTTGGAACTGAAATTTTCTGTCAATTGTAAGACTTTAGTGCCTGTCATTTCTGACATGTAGGCAACAGTCATTTGTAGCAGAAATTGTCTGTAGAAAAAAAAAAAAAACAAACAACTCAATACATGTCAGAAAAGAATAAAGCCATTCTTTTTCTCCTGATGAAATCTGTGATACTATATTTAAATGTAATTCTAAAATTTCAAGACAGTTTTGAGAAAATAACATTCAATACATGGAGAGTTGAAGAAGGATAATCTTCTCTCTTAGGAAAATCTAATGGACTTCTTGGGTACTGGTAGCCAAACATTTATTTTCCTCTCTTTCCCTATTTTCCCTCCGTAGAATTAAGGTAATTAAATATGTCATTTTTTATTTGTTTTTTAATTGGAGGAGTCTTAGTGAGAGAAATAAACTAAGAATTTTGAGGAACAAGACTAACTTTGGGGAATAGTTAACAGAATTAGGTCAAGGCTCTTATTCTTTTAACTAGTACAGAAATTAATCAGCTCTGAGGCAGCTAGTACTTACTGTTTTACATTTATGGAAGAATATGAAAAAAAAAATCAATAATGGATTATGTAAAGAGAGAAGACATTAACTTAGTCTGCATAAAATTGCAGAGAAACGAAACAGTGTTAAGTATGATGAATTACTAAGTAAAGTCATATGAATCACCCAGCAGCAAAGTATCCATCTATTTACTTTCAGCATGTATCATGTGTACGTATCTAATCTGGAAAGAAAGATTTTGCAAGGCGAGAAAGCCTTTTCAGTTTTAATAGTTATATATGGGTCAGAGCTCTATAGTGAGAATAATTTGGTGATAGCACTTGACTGAGAAACTTTTTGCACCTATTTTGTGTGTGCAACTCTCTGACTTGTGCCAAAGTGATTTTGTTTGTATTGCTGAAGTCTGTGTCTCTGGACAACAAATTACTTGTTAAAGGGGAATGAGATGCTAGAGGGAATGAATAGAACAGGGACTCTCCAAAGTCAGGATTGCTAAGAAATCCCTCATAAAACTGTCACTTGGTCACTTGAGACAAGCTATTTGAGTATGTCTCAGGAAACAGAAGATTTGAAGGGCTGCAAATAAAGCAAACAAACAAACCATACCAAACTAAACAATGACAACAACAAACAGCAAATGACTATCCCCTAATATTCCATCACAACTTGAATTTTCCTATTATGGATACACAAACAGTAATGTATTGAATATGGTATAAAGAGAGAATATCTATGAGGACCTTATGCCCGCACAATACATGTTTCAAGGAGCCTAACTCTTGTTCCAGCCAAAACATCATCATCTTGAATGAATATCTAATTGCAGTTCAAGCACTCCAAAAAGAAGACCCACAGCTGGTAGTTAGAAAGATTCACTTTAAAAGTGAATAAGAATTTTTATATATGTATATATATATTGCTCTTCCAACTCTCTCCTGAGAAAGTATCAAAAGATCTTGCACCTTGCTTAGAGCTTTCCTGTAAGATAGAGGAGTAGTAAACTAAAAGAGAAGTAAACGACACACCAGTGGCAACATTTCATGCTCAATATAATCTCAAAGAGAAGTACAGAATATATTAGTAAAACTCTAAGCTTGTCTAAAATTGCACGATGACCTGAAAACCTGGTTTCTGCTCTGTTCTTGACTAGGAAGAGAATTCAAGGGTCAAGGGGGCTGCCTTTTGTTCAACTCAGCATTATGGTATTTGAGGGGCTCTGACTTTGAACTGCCTAAAAGAAAAATATCTGGAACAATCTTGTTACTGTTCTGCAGCCTCTACATGCAACCTGTATTTTGTTATATAGAAGCTTAAAAATATGATACCACCCTGAATGAAACAGACGTGATCACTTTGGTAAGTCACCTCAATGAGAACTATGTCTATATAACTACTTCTTCATGCATCTCTGCAGTTGGTGTGGGGAAAAGATGAGGCAACATATCTTTCCAGGTTGATTTAGCAAGAATTTATGTGAACCTCACATTTATTTGTAGTGAGTCAGTCATCTGTACTTTTAAGAATTTATTCATGCAGTACAGTAATTCATCAACATTTTCCCCTGTCACTGGGATTTTCCTAATATATTTGTGTAACTGCCAACATCAAAGATTACTCCTGAAATAAAAGATCATCCCATTTCATAGCAGAAAGAATTAAAACATCAAAGTTTGCTAGTAGTTCAGTATATTCATATGTTAATTTTTCATGCCTGACAGAAATGCCTTCATAGGTCAGAATTTTGAAACTTTTCCAGAAGGAGCAGTTTGCCTTACAGAAATGCAGAATAATTAGTGCTTTCATAATTAATCTATTAGGTAAATATTTTATCCCAAAGAGTTGATGAAACCTGTGCCAAATAATGTGAAGTGATGAAGAAGCATTTGCTTAGTTTTAAACTAAGGAGAACTACAAAATCTTGAGTACATTTTCTCTGGAAAGTTTGTTTTTTTATAGCATGACAGTTCAACAAATAATATCAGGATATTATCCTACACAAAGGTCAGGTGACATTGTTAAAAAACAAAACAAAACCAAAAACAAACAAACAAAAAACCCACAATTGTTACAAAACAAGCAAACAAAACAAAACAAACAAAAAAAAACATTTTCCTTTAGTATAAAGAAAACTAGCATTATCTATTTAAATTCTCCATTGTATCAAATAATGACAGGTCAGCCCTAGTCCTAGCACTTATATTATGGTAAACTTTTTAATGCAGTTTGTCCCACTTGTGTTTCAGATCTTCAAAACAAAATACAATTAAAATTGTTTTGTATTTGTTTGTACTTGAAACTTTTCTCATTTTCCAAATGACCCACCTTTTGCCTCACTGAGATCAGTAAAAAGTGAAAAATAAAATTCAAGGCCAATAATCAGATGCTAATCAGTTTACTATAAAAATGTCACTGGAATCTGATATTTCCATTGGATATTAGAATTACTACAGTAAATTCATCAACACCATCCTTTACAATGAGATTTTTAAAAAGTCCAAACTTTTAAGTTTTCTCCAATTTGCCAGCTCAGTTTTAGTGTACTGTACATAATTTCTCTGTTTGCATCTACAAATTATGTTTTAAACTGTGACACAAACTTGTGTCTAGTTTGTGCTATCAGTACTTTGAGTGAGTACTTGATCATAAAAAACGTTTTAGAAGGTGTGTTTGGAAACCCAATATAGCTACAATGTTATAGACAATACATTGTACATTAACATTATTTGCTATTACTCTACAATTTATCTTGAATCAGAACTGTTGTGATAAAAAAATGACATTTCCTCCCTTGAAAATTCAGTGTTATTATTGAAAAATTATTTAATCTCATTTGCTGACATTATTGCAGATCATTTTGTTATAGTAATAATAACTGAGATCTAAAATGTAATGATTGTTTGTTATTCTCTACATTCTGCCTCAGCTGAAATAGTGTATCAACTTGTATAAACAGAAAAACAAGAAGTGTCATATAGAAGTTTAAAAACTGGCCACTGAGTTATCTGGGATTAAATCAATTGGATTAAACAAACAAACAAACAAACAAACAAAAAACCAACATGATTTATTACTCACTTAAGTAGCAATTCCAGATAATCACCCTGGTCACAATTTCTTTTTATTTATTTGTTTATTTATTTATTTATTTATTTATCTATTTATTTAGTCTGTTACTTTTGCTTAGAGACATTGTTGCCCACTGCCAGGCCAGTCTTGTTAACACTCGGAATTGCAATCCATCCAAGAACTTTGTCATCTCCATCTTTGGAGCATGCATAGCACCTTGAGATAAGCAGGTTCTATTCTAAAACAGAATTCTAGCTGTGAGTTAAACCAGCAGTGAAAATGAGAGAATGTATGTACAATATCTGAGCCTTGCAATCTTTCATTATGACAGAATGCCTTTCAAAAAACACTTTTTTTTTTTTTTTTTAGGAAAGAAAGGAAGTGAAAAGCACCAGCAATTTTATTTATTTATTTATTTATCACATAGGATGTTGCCTCTGCTTCTGTTGCTGCTGATAGTGCTTCATCTTTCTGGCAGCATAATAACATTTTTCTCAGCATTATAACAAGCAGCAATGCTTAATGATGAGCAGAGTATCAAATGGTAACAAGATTTTTAGGCCTCTATACCTGCAAGCTTGCAGTCATTTTAAATCTATATCATTTGATGGATTTAGAATTACTTAAAATTTTGTAAAAGCAGTCACCCAGACTAAAAACCATTTGTTTTTCTCTAGCTTCAACCTGCTTTCCAGTGTAGCAAAATATATATATATATTTGTGTGAGAGAAGATTTGCAGGAACTTTATTTTTCCCCTTTTGTACACAGAGACTCAGGTAAACAGCGTCTGTAATATCTGACCTGTGCACTGGTTCCTCAGTGTGCCCTGAAGAAACTGATAAATACAACCATTCTGTATTTAGATCCCTGTAAGCACAAGAATATACTGGGAGGTAATTGAGATCAAAATATTTAAATCAATTCTGTTTATTTGAAAAGTAAATAAAAGAAGTAAAGTCCATGGATTTTTCTTACACTTTCAGAATTTGTCATATATTTCAGAAAAGATCTGCAGAAAATCAATTTTTCATTGCAGATAGCAGTAACTGCAGTATAGTCTCAAAGCACATATTTCACTTGCCCATCACTTCTTTAGCTTCAAACTTTAAGAAACAGGTTTTCAGACATAATCTCTTCCTACAGGTCTGTTCTTTCATTTTAAACATAAATCCACGTGGTTTTTTTTGTTCTTTTTTTTGTTTTTTTTTCAGAGCACTGTGAAAAAGAATGGTGAAATATGCTTCTCTTACAGTTAAAAAAAAAGTTTTCCTTTTTTTTTAACGTCGACACTCATGGCTGCTGTTACCAAATGCTGAAATTTGGCATGGAAGGACCTCTTCCTATTGAGAAAGGACTCTGAATATTCTAGGAATCAATGGTTCAAAGTCAACCAAATAGTGAGAATTCACATATTACATACTGGGTATGTACAAAGGTTATGTAAGATTGTCATACATGGAGGTAACCTGTACTGCAGAACGATGTGTATTCTGCAGGTGCACAGATCTGGAAAAAGCTTCAACAGAAAGCTTCTGCCAGAGAAGATCCAGCTTCAGAAATGCAGACTGTCTGTAGCAGAAAGCTCTTATATTCTTTCTGGAAAACACCACAACTTGCAGAGTTGTCACTGTGTTCCCTTCTCTCTTGTGCAGTTTGGGGATTCTGTGGAAGATAACTGTTTTTGTGGTCCTTTGCTCAATGGAAGTGGTTTCTGTTTTATGGCAAGGGAGTCTGGACCCTTTCAGAAGATGCTTCTCAGCTTGACAGCTGACTTCCATGAGGGAAGCAAGGTGTTCTTCCTCTGCTGTATTAAGAAGTTCACTTGAAGTATATGCCTAAACAAAGGCTTCCTTAAAAACTACGTGCATTTTGTGATGCTAAGTGTGAAGCTAAGACAATATTCAAAATATATTTCACTGATATCTGATGCAAAGGTGCCAGATAAACTAATTCAGAAACCACAGCACCAAGAGTTTTTCAGTAATAAGGGTTTCATCTCAATAGTTTATTCGGCAAGATTTCTATTTCAAAACTTATCATTCTTTGACACATCCTGACTGCAATTAATTTTTGTGTTTTACCAGTTGCTGTAAGACAGCTGAAATTTTTCAGCAAAAGCACATACAAAAATTTAAAGCTGAGGTTTGAACTGTGTGCCTTGCTAAAACACCTGAGGATGTGGTCTTACTATTTTTTCAGGTGCTTAATGAATGAGGTTTAGAAAGAATGAGAACATACATGAATATTAAACTTAACACAAGATTTTAAATGTGGAATCCATTGACAACTTCTCAGTGTGAATGATAAACAGTGTGTCGATATTTAATAGATTATAAAATGGTGTTTGATCATTTTAATTTTGAATGCTGCATTAACTGCAATATATTTGCAGTAAAGGAATCAATACTTTTGTCATTAAAAATGTAGGATATGAATTTTATCTTTTGTAATTGGAGTTCTAAGCTTTTGTTCAGCTCTAAGAACAGAGTATTTCCTCAGTGTAGATTAGACCAATCTGGAAATTTTGATGTTGCTTTTTATTATTTGCTGTACAGCAGTATTTTGAAGATCCTGACTCTCAACACGAATAGGTTTTAGTACGCATGATATAAAAAAAATACTGCTCTAAAAACGGGCGGATAGACTTAGGAGGAAAAGTCTTGGCAGACAGAACTCTGAAGAAGCTCTTAATTGACTTAGGATAAGAAGCCCATTAATACTGAAACTCTTGTGAATTTCTGGAAATTACACACGTGCCAATTTCCCTATGGTTATGCACAGCGGTAAAAGAGATGTGAAGACTATCCCATCCTTCTGGCTGACATTACAATGATTATTTGATGAGAAAACTATTTAAATAGTTCATGTAATGCATTATAGGTATGACATTATCTAAAGTTAAAGGGTTGCTATCTTTATCTCCTTTCTTCTTGTACACATGACCTATAAAAGTCAAAAAGGTCTTCTATAGAAGTTCCTACATGACTGTATTTCCAGATAATCCTTCAACAAAAACTCAGCTGGCTTTCTGGCAACTTTGTACACCTGGAGTGGGAAGGGATAAAGTAGCCTTCGTATATTTGACCCATGATCTGACTGTAGCAATGAGGCCCTCCTGCCTTTTAGTGAAGTGCTTAGAGATCTCTGCAGTGCTTTTTGCTTGCTAGAGTATAACAGTCCAAAGTTTTTGCATTTTCTCAGTATTGCTTCTTTTATCTTTAAACACACAAAATACACATTTATGCATATAAGCTATTAAACTGAGGTGATTGCAAGCACCAGCCTTTTTCTTGCATCTGTGCTAATATACCAAGGGCTGGTTCTCAGAGGGAACCATCTACCAAATAAACTATAGGGAGATTAAGTCAAAAACAAAGCTGCCTTAATCTTGGAGGCTTCAACTCCTTTCTATGTAAAACACATCAGAAAGCTAAAAAAGTCATTCTGGAAGTATCAAGTAGTGCCTGCAATTTGTAAAATAATTGTTCACAAGCTCCTGGTAAAGCCTACTGTAACAAAATATTTCTATAGATAAGGAGAATACTGTGATCTGAAACTAAGAGAAAAATTTAGGTAAAGAAATGATTTAAATACAGCATCAGCTTTAGTACAAGATAACAGGGTCAAACATTTCAAAGAATTTCATGAAAAGAAAATGTATATAGAGATAATACTCATAAACAGAGAAGACAAAACAATAATCAAGTTCAAAATAATCTATAAGAGTTCATAAAGAACTATAAATGTGGAGTTGTTTTAACCTCCACATCTCAGCAAAAGGATGCCTTTACTCACACTGGGATAGGTGCCATGCCAGAGATTGCTGCTCTTTGTCACACCGACTCTCAGTCATAATGTTCAGAATACTACAAAGTTTGAGATAAGAAAAGGAAAATGAGAAAAGTGAGATTAGTACTGTAAAAAAAAACAAAACAAAAACAAAACAAAAAAAACCCTGCATATTTTAGTTTTATAACAGAACAGTGATGCAGCAAGAGCAAGCATGAAATCCCCAGAGAATATGCCAAGAAGAAAACAGAATGAATTCAGAAAGATGAGATGTAGTTATTGCTGCTCTGTGACCAGACTATATTTGTAATCCTGTGAAAGTAAACAGGCTCGTAGGTGACCTTTTGGGAAAACAGGTAATAGTACACAAACAGCAGACAGAGAAGTTCAAGAACATTGAGATTCTAAATTATATCCTTTGCTATTACTTTGGACTTGACCAAGAATTGAGAAATATATTTGCAATAATCTGTTTAAATGTTTGGAATTCAAGGACTTTTAAGCACACCAACAAAGATTAAATGCACCCATCAGAGGCTATAAGAACATTTTTAGCCGTTTATTTTTAAGTGTGACTACTGTTCATGAGTGTTCCTAAGTCTGCAACAGACCCATCAGTCACCGAATTTAGTTCCCTTCTGCCATGGTTGATATAGTAAATTAAACCACATAGACATCTTTATTTTTAAAATACTGTAATTCTGAAAATGACAGCAAGCTTGATAGGCTTGAAAGAAATACACAGTCACTGTCTCTCAGGTCATTCCAAACTGTTTGACTGTTCTTTGCCTTCTCTGTTGCTCAGAGTGCTCTAATCTTCTTGGTCCTTATGCTGGAAAAAAATAATCACAAAGTCAGTGAAAAGTATCTGATTAGAATCACTGGGTAATAAAATAAAAGTGCTCCTTAGTTAAAATATGCACATCTAGACCTTAAACAGAAGAAACAGAGGGAGGATTTATAGTCCATGATATATATATATAGGCTGTCAAGCCCATCAATTTCATGACACCTTTTAATTTTATGTTCCACTAAAACTACTAAGAGGTGCAGATTTCAGCATCAATGTAAAATATTTGTAGGTTCAAAACATGTCCAGTTTTCAAAGCTGAGTATAACCTTATGCGAGTAATTCACTTGATATGATAGTGTATGGTAGTGTTGTATCTTTTACTAGTCAAAATAATTGTAACATCCAGTGATACAAGCATTTTTGAAAGTATAACTGAAGTGCTATTCTCTAAATTGTCAGAGGTTAGTAGCTGGTAACTGGGGGTTAGGTACAACTAAGCAGTCTGGAGCGCTCAAGATTTGTAATTTTAGAGCATTAGCTGATGACAAGAGAACTAGCCTTTAACAAAGCTTTTCCTTTATTCATTATCAGCATGCACCTTTCAGTCATTAAGCTGTTATTATTAAAAAAAAAGCTGTTCTTATTAGTAGGAGGCAGCCCCTCAACCAACACGTGTGGTTCTCCTGTGGGCAGGCCACTGGCACGGCCAGGATGCAGCCCCAGTTGTCTGCTCTGAGGCGCAGAGTTAAGTTATGCTGCAGCAGGCACTGGAAAATAGCCTAAGTGATGCAAAATCACCTCCCCGTCATAAAGTTATCCCTTGTGAAAGAAAGATGGAAGCCTATGCTTTCCTATTCATATATGCAGTGTATATGTGAACTACTCTCTATTTATTATCAAGACAAATGTCTGATCACAGCTAGATGTATGAAGGTATCTTTCACAGTCAATATTATATAATGCAAGATTAGTGATCCAGCAACCATACTCTATCTCAGCTGGCCCAAACTCATTTTTCCTCCAAAATCTATGGAACTGTGTTTTTTAGCCTTGGAAGGGTTGCAGCATGACTGTGGGATCCTGAGAACCAAGTTTTCCCTATGTATCTGCTTCCTTCTTTTTATCTGCACACAATAATTGCACTGTATTTAAAAATATGCAAAATATTTTAATTTCTTAGCAATCTGTTTTATTTTCTGTTTTTATCAAAGTTGGAATGTCTAGAAGACATGAAAGTTATATGGTGTACTTGTTGAACAGCTGCTTTTTCAGGTTCCCTAAAACAAACTAAAGTGAGATTACATGATTAACAAGCAAGAATAAGGATGTAATTATTTCTTCATCATAAGCAAACTTATGCTAATCTTGCAGCATAGATTTCATGTTTCCTGAATATGTTTTCACAAAAATTTTAAAATGCTGATATTTATTCTTTGTTGTGTGCTTTGTATATCTTCAGTTCATAAACTTTTTGACAGTATCACAGTTTGCAAGTCTGTTTTCTTGATCTCACTTATTTGATTGTCTTCCCTCCTACCTATTTGAAGCTTTAAATTCCTTTGATTTAATTTACTTTCATTTGATTTGTTCTCTTTAACTGCATTTTTTCTATCCTTACACTTCTTCAGAAGATGCCCCTCACTTTCTGCTTCCATGAGCTCTCATGACACATATGTTAAAATTCATCAGATTAATGTTATACAGCACATTTAACTACATGAGAGGGATTTATATGGACTTCTTTTGCAGTTGGACAAGGAAAATAGTCTTTTCTAAGATTAAGTTCATCTCTCCTTAGAACAGGTATTTAAAAGGAGTCTAAAATATTCTAAGATTAGCTATTTCTCCAACACTGCTTGCATGAATAATCTGGAGCATGTGAGGGGGGGGGCTTTCAGATGTCTAGCAAGTATTCACCTAAAATTAAATTAGATATATCCAACACTGAGAGTTTCTTCAACAAATTCTGTGAAGATGTGCTACTGATGCTGATGCATCTGAAATCATTCCCAGTGATCAGAAGCTCCCATGCTTGCAGCTGCTGCCATCTTTGCACAGCTTGCTGTTGTTCTGGGCAGCATTACTTCCTCTGTGCAGAAAACTTAGGCTTTGCTTCTTTGTATGCTGTTTCAATCTGAACAAACATAGTTGCAGCAGTTCTATTTAAAAGCAGGATGCTGAAGCAGTGTTTTATTCCACGTGGTTTGTGGAATTAATTGTCTCTTGTTGAAGAGGCTAAGCTAGTATTTTGCATTTACTGGAAAAAATGTCTGTGTGGGTGCCTGATTTTCTGTTCTGCAGAATGTTCCTTCCTTTTGCCTTTCCAGAATGTGCAAGCTGATACAAGTGGCTGCTCTGGCTTCTGATTCACTATGCTGTAGAGAACTTCTCCTAATGTCACTCTCTAAGTCTTAGGCTACTGAGGCCCATTAACGTTGGATCCCAACTGGGGGTCTGTAAATTCACAAAATAAAATGTTTAACTTATAGACAAGAAAGTATTAAATATTTCAAATGCTTCTTACCTTTTCCAGCTTTATGAAATGAAAGTAAGATTTTTCAGAAGTTTTATTCCTGCTGAGAAATCAATGACTGTAGGTTTCTGAGGCACAGTCTGATAACTTGTTCTTCCTGCTTTAATTGAAGGTATTTAAATAACTCGGAGCCAGCAATTTGTTTTTAATAAATATATTTGTTTTTATTTGTGATTTCTGTGATCTTCACTTTCATGAAGAGATCAACATTTATTTCATATCTTTATTTCAGCTGCATTCCCAGTATTTGAATTCTATGTTGCTTCCGCATGGTAGTTGCTCTGTGCCAGCATTTCAAGGTACTTTATCCTGTTTCTGACCTCATTTCAAGATGCTTCATTCTGTCCTTTCTGTTTTTACTCTAACATCAGAATTACTGTGTTTTTGGTAGAATTTGAGAGGACTGTAATGTACAGTTAAGCTATCAACATGGATAGAAAAATTTTAAAATAGAGGGGAAACCTATAGACCCTATCGACCCTATTTTCATATATTACATCCTGTGTAATCCAGGAAACTCATGTAACCAGGCCCTCCTAATGCTTTGGCTGTAGATTGCCTCTGCAGATTCCTGAGGCTATTGAAGCTTACTTTTCTAAGATCCATTATCCTTATTTTCTATGCACCATTAAACAAAAATACCAATTGTTATATTTCTACACATTATAAATACTTGAAGGATTATTTCTTCGCCACAATGAAATGAAAATACTATAATTTGGGAAAATACAGTAGTTCTATGCTTTAAGTAGCTTGAAAAATATTAAGCCATTTTATTTTACCCCAGAGGGACGATGTTCTGAGCTCACTAATGGTCTTATATTCCTTTGCCAGAAAATTAAGGTTGTAAGTATTGGAAAGCCTATTGCAGTTTTTGTTATTGCTTTATTTTCCTGTTGGAAATAATTCATTGGCTAAAGTACAATTAAAATCTTATCTTTAAGAATCTGTGGATACATGCATATAATGCTATAAAATATTTCTCTGCAGAATTTATCTGCTTTGTTTCATTTCACTTTAACTTTAGGGTTGTGTTTAACACATTCCTCTGGTTTCTAATCAACACATATAGATTTTTAAATAAATCAGTAGTATGCTTTCAAGCCATATTTCAAGCTTTCTTACACTTAATTACTGGCTGTGTATATTACAAACCCTATAAGCTTGAAGAATCTTGGTAGTTCAGATGATGTCTGAAATCTGCTATACTTCTGACAGGACTCTATATAGACCCTCTGGCTATATCTATACAAGCAAATTAAATGTGCCAAGAACATTCTCTGGTACAGAGACTGTTAGCAAGCAGCAATTAAACTTTTAAGCCTCTAAATGGGGAGGGAAAATAAGGGAGGCACACTACATTAAAATTACCCATTGATTCAATGGGAGAGCATGGGCTTGACTCAGATCAAACCTGTGCAGAAGTTTGGTACCTTGTTGTCTACTGACTCTGAATGGAGATCCAATGACCTGAAATAATCACTGATGCAAGTGCAGAAGTGAATTCTGAATTCCAAATCAGAAATTAATTCTACTTTAAATATGTTGATTAATTTCTTGGATTGGAATTACTATTTACATCTGTTTCTTCTTCCTCTGTAACCTATAATTTGCTACATCAGTGTGCAACACACAAATGATTTTCCTGTGGCTGAATCTGTGCTTTTTTCCCAGAGATTCTACATGACTTTTCCAGAATTCTTCTGATCCTGTCTGATAAGAGGACACTTTGACAGTTACAAGCTTTCTGAAGGAGCTATAGATGGCAGGAGTGCATCTAGTTTCAGAAATCTGATACATGCAACAATAGTACATACATGCGGCACTGCTAAGCAGCTAGGGAAAGCATGAGCTCGGATGCTGCAATATCTCATAAAGAGAGCTTCCAAGAACTATCAGAAGCAGGTATTAAAAACTGTAATAATAGAGATTAAAATTGAAGTAGTTAAACAATGAGGTAAACAACACTGAAACAAGGGCTGCAGTTCTTGATGGAGATTCTCTCTGTGCAGTGCAATCTAGTTCTGGCAACATGGTCTTGTCCTTGTATGCTGTGGTGCTGGGCACTGTGATGGGATGTGTGTGCTATCCATGGTTGGCAAGAGAGGGAAATAAAGTCAGTAAGATTTTATTGAATGTTATGAAGTTCTCGCTTCTCTTCAGATAAGAACTTTCCTTGCACTTGAGTGAAATTCTGAGGTGGATATTCAGGCAAAATACAACATTTTCTAGTTATGTATACAGCTAGTTTCTGCTTTATGAAACAAAATAAACAGTGCTCTTAGGCTTTTTCTTCTTGATGTCACGTCACTATAATTACTGATAACGAGTTCTAGTAGCAAGGGAGAGTTCTGAGGAAAACCTTTTGGAATTGTTCACATAACTTACAACACAATTTATCTTACCCCTCCGAGCATAATGTTATTGGATGTGTGTGCCTAACAGCTGAGGTCAGTCTGCTTCCTACAATGTCAGTGTTTTACCTGCAGCATAAGTGTTTTAGTATTTTTACATTCATCCATTGTAAGTAATGTCAAGTAGCAGTTTCTCCAAAATGATCAGCTGTAGAATATTCTATGTGTGTATTACAAAATCTCAATATATTTGTATGTATTTTTTGCTTTTTTTCAAAATATTGAATGCATTCCAAACACGAAGCTCCTCTTGGAGTGTGCACATATGGACTTCATCCCCACAGAAGCTGCTTACACACATACACATGCACATGATGCTTCAAAAGGATTGCCTATCATTTTATTATATTGCTCCATGACATCAGAGGTGGATAGTGGTTGTACAGCAGTAGAGGTTGAACATTCCCACCAATATTCCATTACATTTTGTTGCCACACATCAGATGGTAGCTGAGGGGCAGTCTTACACAATGATGTCTGACATGGAAGTGCAGATGAAGCAAAGGCGTGCAATTGAATTGACATCATTGGCACCCATTGACATTAGTCAACATTTACTGAACATTTACGAAGTGGATGTGATCACAGTGAGGAGGCGGTGTGACAGTATGCTCCCTCTGATCCTCCCCACTTCTTCCTTCCCCACCCTCACCCCACCTCCTTCAACATCCTTCTTTGATCTGTTCTTGTAGATAAGGCCTTTCAGCCGTGGACAACGAACAACAGTACTGATAACACCCTTGCTGAGGCAGATTAATGACCACAAATCTATCTCAAACTTGGGGACTGAAAGAACAGATAACAGACCCCTTGTTTAATAGCTGATGACCAATTGGGCATGATCCAATGTGAGAATCCTTCTTTGTTTTTTTGGCTCAAAGCTTGCTTCCTGAGGTATTTCTTGTGATAAGACTGACTTGTCTAGGAGATGAGTGATGGGTATTGCCATGTGGCAATCTACATCACTGTGTGGACAATTTTAGCTGTTTGCCTCTGGAAGAGACTGCTCAGGACAGTTTTCAGGCAGAAGATCTGGCCTGTGATCAGTAATTCCAGCTTGCCATGGGAAACTGGGGAATGATGCCATTTGTATCCTGTGAAGGCAAGATACAAGTTGGGGCCTTCCTGCTCCCTCTTATCTGCTGGCAAGGCCAGGAAGATAGGAACAAAGGAGTTTCTGCTAAGACCACAGAGCCAGAAGCTGCTACTCCAAGGAGAGCTGACTCAACCACTTTGGATTTTAGCTGTCACTCCAAGGACAGCTGACTCGACCACTTTAAAAGCATTGAAAAGAGGCTATCATCGCCTTGTTCATGGTTGTTGTCGTGGTCACTGCCATTGTCAACAGAACAGCAATGCCCGAGGACCGACCACTTCTGAAGATCAGAGACTGAACTATGCACCACACTGATTCCATGGTGGTGACTATCTCCTTCTTGCATCCTATAAAGACTCCTTGCTTCTTCTTTCCTATCTTTTCTATCGCCCTCTTTCCCTTACCTAGTACCCTAATTCATAATAGCTTCCGTCCTCTCCTTCCCCATCTCCCTAAATAACATCTATAATAAACTGGTCGGACCAGCATCTGAACCGTTGTTTCTTAATCTCACGCTGGGTATACAGATATTAAAAGAATCTCCTCTCCCTCCTATAAATTGGAGCGAGACATCCAAAAAATAACAAGCAACTTATGACCATGAATCAAACATCTTATCCCCCATATGACTGAGTGAGTAGCCTAGAAGCCCCCTCTGAGTGCTCCTGCACAGCAGCTGGCAGCACAACAGGATCTTGCCTTGAGTAGGGACACCTCCTGAGTAGCTGTATCTGTGCAGAGATCCCTTATACATTGACATTAAGATGCTTTGCCTACACAGATCCTCAGGAAGTGACTGTTCATTTTAGGCTCTGTTAGTCTCACTAAGATCACATCTTAGATTGGTGGTTTTAGGCTTTGTTAGCCTTGGTAAGATATCTTAGATTGACTGTGCACATACAATCCCATAGGCATAAACCATTGACCAAATTTGGGACTAGGAGTGGATTCAGCCAAACTTAGGTTCCTTACCTCCATGATTCAAGGAGTTTAGAAGGCAAGGGGGGTCTAATCGGAACCTCGTGACTGAACAGCAAGGCCTCCTATAAAAGTGTGTTCACCCTAATCTCTGTGCAGTAAATAACCAAGCGTATCCAGCCATCTCAGTTCTTGTTATGTCACTGCCCTATTTACAATTAACCTTTGTTAAATCACCATATTGTGTCCATTATCCTACCCTTTATGTAGTAAAAAATCAAATGTATCTAATCATGTAGAATCTTGTTAAGTCACTTAAACCAGTGCATTATATATATATTACATCAAGAAATATATTCTAGCTTTTCTTCTACAAGTGCAGTACAGCATAGTTTGTCTCCATCAGAAACAGGTAGGTGGTACATTTCAACAGTGATGACAGCAGGTCACCTCTGGGAGAGATTCTTATGAATGAAGTATGTTGGCTCTTCTTTGTCACTGGTGAAAATGCACAGTTGATGGTGATGACTGTTGAAAAAACAGGGTTTAGTAGTTCAGAATTTGCTTTATTAACTAGTGTATTTATGCTCTTATGTATCTGTTGCAGTTTCCATGGAAATAAATAAGAGGGAGACTACATTCAGTGATCTATGTGTACATTTAGGTCTACATATTTACATGTGTATATGTATTTACATGCATATTTACATGTAGATAAAAATATATTCCATATATATTTGAAATATTGAAGTATGAACAAGTATATGTAGGTTTTTATATTTCTTGCATAGGAAGCAAGATTGATTTATTCATCTTCTCTAATATGTGTATATTTTTTAAGTAGACCCAACATTTGGGCTCTTAGGAAAAACATTGTAATTAATATTATTCACAGAGAAAATATTAAGTAGTAACTCAGTAACACGAGCACAAGGAGATGCTTCCTTACTGATATTTCTCCAAAAATAAAGTACATGAGAAAAACTTATGAATGCCCATTTAAGCAACAGAAATACAAGAAAGTAATAAATAGAAAGATACAGGGAAAACAAAACAAAACAAAAGTTGAAATGCTTTATTGTTGATGAACATTGGTGATCTTTCCACCTCTTTCTGACACCTTATGTCTTCTCCTGTCCTCTTTGCTACTTTCTCACTTCTCTCAAACTTGTCCATGTATTTTGCTCCTTCTTTTCCTTGCCTGTAGACCACTGCCATTACCATTGTCTAGCTGACATATCCATTCACATTACTACTCTATGTGAAGCTGTCACATTAAACAAAAATTGAAGGAATTTAACCAATTTTTTAAAATCACATTTCAGAAGTGACATTTTCATGTTCTGTAAAAGGACATTTGGCTGCCCATTTTGGTCACCTTTTAAAAAGCAAGCCTGATCTTATTCTGTTAGGCCTTAATATAATCCATAAATGTACTTCATACATACCAGGCTTCCATAAATTCACTGACAATTTTAAGATAGAATCTATGAGCAGTAAGATAGGATGTTACTTATTTCTTCCTTTTCATCATGGCAAGAAACGCAGGTAAAATGACTACACTAGCTCAGCTGAAACAAGGATTAATTAGGTGTATCTAGTGCTGTGTGAAGGCTTAACACATTGCAAAGCCAAAGTCTACATGCAAAAAAAACCTGAACAACGAATCCCTGAATGCTGTGTAACAGCCTTATGTAAAGCAAAGCTGTCCCTTTAGTTTCTTAGAATAGAACAACATCTCTGTTCCAAAGCACTGTGGGATTAAATAAGACATGGAGCTATAGTTGTTCCCTAGCTAGCAGTATGGATGCAAAGGGCATGGGTCAGAAAGCTCAAGAGTGACTCACTGCATTTGGTCCCACACTTCTGATAAAGAAGGAAGAGAGTTATGGACAATATCTCCATTTACACATAATGATTTGGTGGCAGAATGAAGTATCTAAGAATAATTAATAAGTAATAAAACAAGTATCTGAAAAAAAGAATTATCTACCTGACTTTTTTTCATGTTCATGGCAGTTCTGTCTTTTCACAACCTTGCTGATTCACTGGCTAACGAATTTTTGTCCTATTGAAATAAACAATTCCCAGATATGTCAGTGGCTTCAGTAATAGTTAACTGTAGTTGCATGCTCAGGAATAATTTAATTCAACAAACAAATCTGACTTTGGAGGCATTTTTCAACTTTTAATTTCAGATTTGAAGAAAGAAATGGCTTTTAAACCTCATTTTTTTTTCCATTTTTTTAATGACATTTGTCTTCTGTGGTGAATTGTGACCACCATCATAGCTACCCCCCTATCCTCTCTCTCCCTCCCCCCCCCCCCCCCCAAAAAAAAAAAAAGCTAAAAAAAATTTGTTTAAAATTGGAAAATTATAATGAAAAAAAAAAGGGAAATATGTATTACAGTGTTCTTTATGGTTTTTGTTTGTTTTTATGAAGCATTTTCCTTTTTTGCTTCCACCATCTTTTGTAAAGACTCTCAGAAGATAGCCATGGAAGTCGTTACACATCGCTGAAAAATATAGACAAGTGGAAAAAATAACAAAAATTGCAATATGTCTATAGTGCATTGCTTTAATATAAACTGTATCCCCATACTGCACATACTGGTAGCATTTTCCAGAGATCATTCAGCATAATAATGTGATTAACTGGTTTTTAATGTTTTTTTGAGATTTATTTTGAACTTCATGTATGTCGTGGAGCATCATGATGGGAGAGGATTACAGAGGTTCAGTAGAGGCAGAGGAACAAGAGGGCTGGGGAAATTAAGGCCTGAAGTTTTCTCCTTTCAACTTCTGGGTGCTGAGGTGCTTTGACCCACTTAGCTGCTATCAGGATGGCAGCATACTGTGATACCGGAAAAAGCTGGGGTGGGAGACCCAGATTCTCCTTTCTGGAGCCTGGCTCTCAACATCAGAGCCTGTTCACACCAAGAGAGTGAGTCATACTGGTCAAGGATGGCTGCAAGCTACCAAGGTACCTCATAGCTAAACCCCCAAAAAAGCAAGCAGCTCAGTGCTGAGTTTTAGACCTGGCTGTGTTGCCTGGATCCCACAGGCAGGGTTGTGTTTTGCAACTCTGAACAGGTGGGAAGGAAGTTGTCCCTTTTCTTTCTTCTTCACTGAGCAAAGAGGAGCCAAGAGGAGAACAGTCATCAATGCCAGCTGAGCCTCGCTGAATTAATTTGCGATAAAGCTACATTTACTGGGATATGTGCGTTTACACATGAGTCTTGAATGATTAATAGTGTAACAACTGCACAGCAGACACTCAGAGAGTATTAAAACCATATGGATTTAAAAATTCTTCTGATTTTTAATAAAAAAAAAATATTCTTACCCTAACACCTAAGTAAGAAGCTTCACTTTTTCCTCATATGTATCTAGGTGGACCCCAGTTAAAAGAAGTCAATTTTCTGCTATTATTTTCCCGAATCTACTTCATCACAGTGTACTAAGTACTTCAAATGCCTTACTATTACAACTTACAATCTCTTATTCAGACCAGCAGGAGAACATGAGAAGTTAAATAGACTAAGCAAAAACATAATGCATATGGGGGAAAAAAAAAAAAGTCTATTAAAGACTATGCATTTAACACTGAAAGAGAACAGATTTAAAAGATGATTTTGTTCAGAATATTTTCGTGTCTTTTATACATTTGGTTCTTTACATTTGCAGGTACTGTGGAAATGTATATAACCATGTCAAAAATGTACAATCTAATGGAATATTTATTCACAACTAGAGCTATTTGCAAGAATCATTTTCTACCAAAACCAGTAATTTCAGTATGACAGTTGGCTGTTTTTCAATCCTGTCTATTTTGTTTTCAATATGATAGTAAAGTAAGTTGCATTTGAAGTATAACTTTCTAAGATTCTGATATTATCATAAGATGGGCAGAAAATATTGGAAGTTAAATTCTTGCAATCTGTGAGCTAAGTCTGCCCAGAAGTACACTGAAAATGAGACTCCTCTCTTTCCTCCCCTTTTTCTTCCTTCCTTTCTTTAAATGGCTGTCATTTAATACTGAATTGCTTTATCTTAAGTTTTATCTGGGTAGAATAGTCTCAATATTTGATATTTCTTAGGTCTCCAAGGCTAGAATAGGTAGTGGTTTAATAGTTGAAGGAAGAGGAAACTACTCAAAATTGTCACTGAGCAGAGTGATTAAATGGACTGCCACAGCCTTGTTTTCTGAAAAATGAAGCTTTATATACTGTTGTGAACATATCTAATTATTTCTTCTCATATTATATTTTAATATGTGGCTATACCATAGTTCAAAATAAGAGATTAATGGATTTGGCATGAAACTGAGTAAGAAAGCATGCTACTGACATAACCAAAGGAGTCCCTTCAATTGATTAGATATCAATGGTATGAAACCTCCTAATGACATGGCAAGTATTTTACTTAAGTTTCACGTTAATTGGCAAACAGATTTGAAGGAAATTAGACATCATTGACTCCTGTATTGATGTCTATTTAAAAAGCTACGTAAAGAAAAGTAACCGTTTTTGTTAGTTCTTGGGACTAGTAGTTTAAAGAATAGATCTGAGGCAATGAAGTAAAATGTAACTGGGCAAGGTAATATTATCACTAAGGAACTACCAGGATGGAATTTTGCATTCCATCCGAAGTGGAGATCCCAGAGGAGATCTTCCTACACTTATAAGCTATTCCAGGATTCCTAATTCTGGTGCACATAAGCAATGCAAAACAAATCATATGAAAAGCTACGCTAAATAATTAATTAAAACAAGGAAAAAAATCTAAATATTTGCAGCAGTGAACAGGTCTGCACAAGAGCTTTGAACAATGCTTCAGTGACTTTAATTTGTGTAGCAGCTGTCAACCTTCAATGTTAAGTAAAATTTTATTCACCCTGAAGTTTCATTCTTGTTTATCCTAAAAAAGTGTATAGATCTGGTAACTTATCTTCTGTTGATAAACTCTTATTATCTACTTATGATACTTGCAAGACAGTAAAAGAATGAGCTTGAATGTTATTGCAGAAGGTGGGAATACAAGATCTGGCTACTATCCATTTTCTTGTAGCTAAATTAAATTTCTGGACAGTTCAATTACAACTTGCTGAGGATTGGTATTAAATCTTCTGCATTCTGCAACACACTGCCAAAATGAGTGACATCTCCAGATCATTACATTTCATTTAAAGTAGAAGTTCAGTTGTGTAAAAGCTGTACTGTGCTCTGATCAATACAAATATTATTCATTATAAAGTAATGGGGTATTTATAGGGAGGTCTTTAGGATGTGTTGATTAAAATAATACAAATAACTTTTACTGTACTTTTTAACCACTGACAGCTTTACCTCAGTAAAAGGGTCAGTGATGCCCTTAAAGCTGTAAAACATTTTAAAATGTTGCATACTTTACAGAATAATCATTTCCATTAAAATTTGTCAGTGTGTAGCTTTCAAGAAAGCTGACTGAATCACGGACCAAATTTATTCATGGTGAAGGAAAATGACAGGGAGTATTTCATAGAATCGTGAAATAATTCAGTTTTCAAGAATCCTTTGGGAATCATCTCCTGCTTGGCACAGGGTCAACTAGAGCAGCTGGGTACCTTGTTATGTTGCTGCAGATGTCCTTCAGCTGGAGATCCCACAACACTGCTGCAGAACATGTGACATTTAACCACTTGGGGGAGGGGCGGGGGGATGAAGAATCTAGTCAAAATTTCCTTTGTAGCAAGTTGTGTCCATTGCCCTTTGTCATGTTGCTACAAGCTTCCATTTTGCTACCTGGCTCTTCACTCTGCACCTTCTGATTGGGTAGAGGAAGACCACTGAAGAAACTTCTCATTGTACGGGATTCATCGTTGCTCTGAAACTTCCTTAGATTTTAACTTCTTATTTGTAAGGTAGTTCTTCAGCCTTTGTAGGAATGCTTATGTCTAAATCCCAGGAATTATGTAGATGGTTGTTTATCACCCTGTCTGCAAATTATGAGGGAAAATAATACTTAAAATTCCTCCTCAGCAATCAGTGATTTTTAAATGACGTCAGAACAGTATGTAATAACTTCAGTCCACATGCATTCAATAAGCTGAAAAATAACAGGTAGCCTGCTCTGGCGGGTTACATCTAGAAAATATTAGACTAGAGGATAAGGGAGAAACATGGGAGACTTAGATAATACTTAAAAAAGAGAAGTGTCATCTCACCAAGCATAACTATTATTCAGTCAGCTACAAGCAGACATTTCTCCTATCCCACCCATAATGTAGAAAGTTCTAACAATGCTTTTTGTAGAAGCTAAGGACTTTATTTAGATGTGATAGCCTTTATAATACAGTTAGTTGGCAGTGATAGATTACAAATAATAATTGTTTGTGAAATATATTCTCCCCCCCCAAAAAAAGGAATTATAGCATGATTAGACAGCAGTATATACATTTTAGGTTTTATATATCCATTAACCATGGATTAAAGGAATTCTTATTAAAAGTAAGAAACCAACCACACATACAAATATATGTACATTACACTGTGAGATTAAGATGATATTTGATAACTGTGTTAGAGGAACTAGGCTGTATGCTGTATTTCTTGTCCTTTTCCACATATACTCAGAAGGAATTTTATGCACAAGACATCTTTTCCCCAGCAGAGACATTGTTACATCTTTGCATTTTGCACATCATTGTCAACTTGAGCCTGTTCCCAGTGTCTGAATGTTCAGTGTTTTAGCAGGAACCATCACAGCTCAGGAAATCAAGGCTGTCATAGTGTCTAACTGAAATCACTCAGGTATCATGCCCACCAAAGATGGACAAAAATCTAAAACCTACTAAAAATAATAATAATAATAAAAATAAAAGTAAAAATAATAATAATAATAAAAATACAATTGAATTTCCTTTACATCCATCTTACTGGTAACAGGTATACTTTAGATAAATGTATGATTCATGAAATGAGTAATTAATTATAAAGGACTGTCTCAGAATGCACTTAGTAGATGTCATCACAAGTCTTTAAGTGCCACTTCAAAGAGAGTAACATCAGCAGACCAATTATCCCAGGGAAAAAAATCTTTCTATGTTAATCTAAGAAGTCCCCTGGAGTGTGTTTTGTAGAGCCTGACTGCTGGGTGGTAAGATGTAGGGAACTGAACTGACTGCTCACAGATTATGCATATAACACAAAGAAACCTGCATCTTCAAAGTATTTCCCAGAAGCAGAAACAAGGTGGAAAATTACTTGAAGCTCACTCATTCTGACTATTTGAAAAATATTGTGGTATTGTAATATTTTATCAAACAGAAACTTATGCCTATTGATGTTAGTGCCTGTGTGATTGGAACTGATTAGACATCACCTCACTGTTTTTTCTGGGATGGGACATAGAGATATGGTGAAGAGTTCTTTCTGTATCACAGTAAGTAATGCACAACAAATAACTTAATAAACTAGTAAGTAAATAAGACTGAAAAATAAGAGGAATATATTTAATGAGCAAATCTTATGTCCCTTCTGACAGTGGATAACCTGCATTTTCAATATGTGCAAACACAAAGTTGGGTATCTTAGCCTCATACTCTGTCAGCCAGAGAGCTGTTAGAATATACAACATCCTTCACTTATTTTCTGCAGTCTTCAAAGGTATCATCCTTCAGGATCCATGATCTGGAGTTTTGAATTGAAATTGAACTAGAAACATAGGGTCAATGCATTTTTCCCCATGGAAATGATCTGTCATTAAATAATAATCCTATTCCCTATCTTGATTTTTTCATCTGGTTATGTGGTATAAAGTTTTTTAAAGAAGCAACATATTTTTAGCCCATCAGACTCACAGACTAAAGTCCTGTATAACCAACTACTTATTTTTCATAGCTTCAAGAATTTTATGAGCTCAGTTTATGCATGGTGAAAGTTATTTTTTCATACACACAAAACCTAAAAAAAATTTGGTCCAAATATTTAGAGCTTATTTAGTGTCTTGTCATGGTTTTACTATTTTTGGTTATTGGTATTCCACATCATAACATCATGTAGTGCACTGGGAGTTTAACTGTTAATGCTCAAATTCCGGGTACCTATCCTGAAGAGAAGAAGAACTACATTCCCCAGGGGACTTTGTGGTCAGAGAGGAGAAATAACTCCTGGCAAGGTCACCTGATGCGCTCCTTCATCTGTTCTTCTTAGTCGGTTCTCCTTCTGTCTCCCTCTGCTCAACTGGACTGCGCATCTCATCTCAGCATTATTGTGAGGCCTATCTTCCTTTTGGACATTCTCTCTTTCATTATATTTGATTTATTAGCTTCAATTCTAATTACATTTTATTATAGTGTGTTATCTTGCATTCCAATACTGTATTTAGTAAATTAGTTTTGTTTCTCCTCAGATCATTGCAAAATTGTTATAATTATTCTGGGGTCCCCTGTTTCCCTTTTCTGGAGGCATGGATTTTATGAAATCCCTCCACCCTGCTGGCCACGGAACCGGGCTGAACCAGTCTGTTAACCGCTGACATGTATTCATGAAGAACAACTTCTGAAGAAATACTGAATAATCAAGTACGCTGATTTTGAGACAAATGAAGGTATAGACTGATGGGATATTGATTCTCAGTATAGCCAAAGAACCTACAACATGTGGTAATATTCAGAGAATTATTTCTTTCCCCTGATTGCTTAAGAATAAAATTGTAGGGCAGGGTGAGGTTGTTTTGATAGTAGTTCTGTACTAGATTTGATATTTTCAAAGCCAGGAGGCAATATTGAACTAATAAGCATGGAAACTAATAACCTATTTCTCAGGGTCAGATTCTTATCTTATGCTCAGCTTCTCATTTCAAGCTGAATCTTGACTTCAAATCATGGCAACACGTCTGCACCGGGAAACAATTTTAGTACTGAGATCATCATTATACTGTAAGTCACAGTGGTTAACAACCAGAGCTTACTAAAGTATACTAAAGTATATTATTGTATATATCTACCCTCTAATCACAGAATGGTCTTCTGTGAGGTGACCGATTCCTCACCTTTGAGCAAGGATGCCTGTTTGATTGGAATGGGCTAATCAGACATTAGTTTTGCCATAAGCAAGTCACTTCTTACAGTCTGTAAGGAAAACCAAAGCTACAAAAAGGAAAACAACTAATTGTACAATTGCAAAGGCACCTTAAGTCAGAACAGAGTATACGAAACTGGTAACTAAAATATCTAGTATGGCTGTAATGCAATGGAAAGCATAGCAATGATAGAAGGGTCACAAGGTCCTGTGCCACAGCAAGTGAGGATATGCCCAAGTGCAACAACATCAAAAGAAAGGAAAGAATCTGCTAATCCACGGAAATCCTCAAGTAGGCAAAAAAAAAAAAAAAAAAAAAAAAACCAAAAAAACAAAACTGTGCAGTATTCATTACAGATAATATTATATATATATGTATGTATATATATATATACATATATATATATAAATAGTGAAATTATCTCTCTATATGTATATATAAAAATAGTGGAAATTGTCTAGCTGAAGAAAGAGAAAATAAGAAGAAATTAACACCTAGTATAGAAAATTTTGCTCAGTTTTGCCACAAAATCTCCTAATGAAAATGAGTTTTCTCTAGTGCATCTAAAAGTCCCTAATCTAATGACAAGCCATTAGAACAGCCTGGGGGCTGAACAGGGTGAGACCACTACATGCAATTTTATTTTTTTTTTTATTCAGCCAGTTTATAAGTTTTGTCCATATTGTGGATTAGATCATTTGGTGTTACAGATGTTTCTGACTTTCTTTAAGTATTTGCTTCTTCAGGAATTGAAGCATATAGTTTTTTAACTTTTTAAGAATGTCAGTTAAATTTAAAGCCACAATACTTAAAATATACTGCCAGAACCTAAGAATTATTGTAAGTATAATGACTAAGATTAATGTCTTTATAAATAAAGATCTGTTTTACAGTCTGGAATAAAAATAATAGAATAAAAAGATACCTACATAAGTCCTTGTGTCCTGGGTCTCAGTGGACAGGAAGTTGAACATGAGCCAGCAATGTGCCCTTGCAGCAAGAGCTAGTGACATTCTATATCCTCAGTATAACAAAAAGTTATTACATAGTAAATTCCTCCAATATTTGCAAGTCTTCTTTCCATAGATGCATGAATAATCAAGCTGAGTGCATTATTTACTGTAAAATTCAAGAAAAAGCTAATAAAAAGGATCAGTAGTATCTCAAAGTAAAAAGTAAGCAATCCTCACCAGTCTGTCAGGAGCAGATTGTTTATAAATGCAAGTTGCAAACTGCAAACCTTCCATAAAGATTCACACAGCAAATATGCAAAGTATGTACCTTTGCTGTGAAAATTTTCTAACAGGAAAGAAAAACAGTCTTCCCTGAAAATGTGTTGCATGTAAAGCAAAGTAAAGGAGAATCATGTTGAAATGTCCATGTTCTTCCGAAATATAGCAGTATTTCTAGAACGTTGCAAACAGTCTTAAATTCGCATTGGGATTTGTATAGCTTTCTAATTTTAGATGTGTAATTAGTCTCAGTCACTCAGTATGTCTGTGTTTATACAGGAACTTAGTAACTAGATTTAAGTATTTTACTGAATTGGAGTTACACAACAGCAAAACAATAGGAGCCCAATCTTTGGCAGATCTTAAGAAGGAACTCTCTGGCAGCTGATATTGCTGCCGAAACTGACAGAGACAACTGAGAGACTGAAAAAATCATTAATGAAAGCTCAACATTTTTCTAAATAAAAAATCCCTGAGGCAGAACTGTGGAAACTTTCATGGAACAAGTGGAGTTGCAGACATGATTCTGTTTCATCAGTAAAGACAGTAGTAAAACTATAAGACTTGTGCTGGTATGGTAAAGCATAATATATTAAAAAGAATTCTAATGTCTTTTTCTCTTTCATCTTTTTTTTCATGCTTTCAAAGATAAGTACTATATGAGATTAATATTCGAATGACAGAAACTCCAAACAGGAAATTCATTGGGAGTTTAAGATACTGTGTTTCAGGATTTACTGAATTGATGGGGAAAAGCAAACAGGAAATGGCATATTCACTGCAGTGGAGCACTGAGTTGCTTTTCTGTTCATAGAATCACAGAACCATAGGCTACCCTAGTTGGAAAGGATCCAGAAAGGTCAAGTCCAGCTCCTGGTTCCACACAGGATCACCCAAGATTCAAACCCCATGTCTGACAGAGCTGTACAAATGCTCACTGAACTTTTGCAGCATGCAACACTGCTACAGCAGTGCCAGTGTGAGAAGCAGCTCTTCATTTTCAGCTCCTTCCAGCCTGCTGTGGCTTGCAGAACACGGCCACGGAGGAGATATGGTCATGTTCCATCTGCCATTGCATGAGATCTGTGTCTCTCTGTAAATACACATTCTGCCTCAGCTGCATCTCTAGACCAGGGGGAAATTTAGCTGCCTGCTCTGTCTGAGCTCCATTCAGTTTTCATCATGGACAGATAACTCTCCTGTTATGCTTCCATCAAAATGCATACCTGACACCAGTCAGACAACTTCCCTTCCTGGCACTGTCATCACAAGCCCTGTGACATTGGGCAGCCCTACACATCCCAGAGAGGAATAGATCCCTGGCTCTTCCAGCATTGTTCTTCCTGGGGATCTCAGGAACCACTTTGCCACACTCCTCTCCAGGGATATGGAGGGGCCCATGGGGAGCCAGAGCAGGAAGCAGTAGCAGGTGTCTGCCAAGGGCTGCACCTGTAGTACCTCCACTCCTGTCTGGGTCAGGGATTGTTCGTCTAGGGGTGACTACATGTCCCAAGACTAAAAGAACCACAGCAGCACCCGCAATGCTTCCCAGCTCTGCTAACAGGGCTGAGAATTTAATAATAAAAGCAAAACAAAACAAAAAACATCACCGTGACTATTCCAACAAACTATGTCAGCTATGTCTCAATAATACTCAGAGCACAAAGCAGAGCCCGTGGGTACTGCTAGTAATGAGCCATGGTGTTGGGGGTGTCATGAGGCCTCCCTTCAGCTCCTCTGCTCTGGGCTGAACAAACCAAGGGACCTCTGCTGCTCTTCATACACCTTGCCTTGCAGACCCTTCACTATCTTCTTAGCCCTTGTTTGGATGCACTCTAATAGTGTTATGTCTTTCTTACTTTGTGGTGTCCCAACCTGTACACAGTGTTGTCATTTAAGTTGAAATGTCAGCGCTGTCATTTGGCTTGCCATTTAGGTTGCAATATTGCCATTTATTTTGACATAATAAGCAATGTTAAATAGAAATTAAAAGCAGAAAAAAAAAAAAGTGACAATCTTTATGTAGATATAAGAATTAGAATGGTTTGCTCAAAGAGTAAAGGAACATTTCAAAGAAATCCAAAATTTATTTATGTTGTCTTTCAATATATAAGTTAGGCTTTTTCCACAGGATGAACTAGTGTGATTTTGTGCTAAGATTCCTAAACAGTTGTCATGGACTGAGGCTGTTTTAGAAATTGCCATAGCAAAAAAAAAGAAGATAATTAAAGGTGGAAAAAAATGCATGGTGGAGGTGGGTAGAGGAACCTTAGTATGTAACAGCTCTTGAAATTAGGTATAAGGATGAGGTAGCCCAAAACATGCTCTTCTCTGTGCAGATACTTAATATTTCTCATTGTAATGCACAGAAAATAAACAGAAACTGAAGGTAACTTATGTTACCTCCTGCACACTTCACATCATGCTCCTCCTCATCAATTATTTTTGACATTTAGTCTGACCTTGCTGCTGGCTTACTCTTCTCTCTTTATACATGTGTAAAAATATATCCACAAGAATTTTGTTAGTGAGATACTTAAGAGGTTTGTAGACTGAGGCAGGTAAAAGCAAGACAAATGAAGATATGAAATGAAAATAACTAATAAAATCCAAACATATATACGTCATGAATTTATTCTGAATGTATATAGGCAAACAAATATATGCATATATACATGTGAATAGATCTCTCCAAAATTAATGCCTCCTATTTTACATGGAAATGAAAACAAAGAGCAGTATAACACAATTTGATAGAACGAATTTTCAGCTACAAATAGTGTTTTTCAACATAGTCACCACCAATAGCTATACATTTTTGCCAGCCAAGAGCCTGCACTTTACTGAATTATCATATGCTACAGTTATCCAGGCATCATTAGTGCTGCTGGTCAAATCATTTTCTAAAAACAAATTCTTGTCTGAACTTTTTTGTTTGTTTGTTTCTGTTTGTGTACATTATGTACTTTTTCTTTGTGCCTGATGCATTCATTATTCACACACACAAGATGAATGATTTCTCATAAATTTTCAGCTATGCATTCTTTGCAAACTATTTACGCTGAGTACTCAGTGTGTGATATATCTCATAAATCAAATTTTACTTTTATTCTCTTTAATTGGGTGATTGAAAATTTTAAAATTAGAGAATAAATGAAAGTAGTGAATGAAAGCAAAACAGCAAATTTTTGATACTCCTCTATTTGTACTTAATTTTGTAATGTTTTTAAAGGATTTATGAATATTGTTGTGAATAAAGATCTAGTCATAAATGACAAGTAATATGACCTAATATATAGCAATAAAATGCTTTTTTTTTTTTCAGAATAATATTCGTGAATTAAATTTGTCTACATTTGACCAACCTGAGAGAGTGACATTTAGAATCCAAAACCCTTAGGTGAAAACTATTAAAGTTATTTCAGCTGTGCCACCTGAGGAAAGTTCAACATGTTAAAGAAGTGAATTGCTTTACTGCAGATACTGATACTACAATTTTTAACTTTTCAAAACTTCGTATTCAAATTTTATAACAGAAAATCAATTTTGCAAGATACTGTTAGTTGATACATCTGATCATCTTAAATTCTCCATTATAAAGATGGCACAAGTTAACTTCGGCATGTTGGCTGCTTCTTGGGATTTCTTTTATTCACTGGTTGTTTATTTTGTTGACTGGGTGTTTATTTTGTTTTTGTTTGTTTGCTTGTTCATTTGATTTCTTTTTAAATGTGAATTTCTGGACTTCGTACTTTTCATTTGAATGTAGGATTACATAGGATGATATCTCATAGCTGTAATTGAATTGCTGGATCTTAAAACAACACTGCTTCCAAAGATGGAACAGAAGTAACAAAGAAGGAAAAGTATGTTTTATACAGTTCAATTCAGAGACTGAGTTCTCAATGGACTGATACCTCACAACTTTATAGATGACTTATTTTTCCATTCAACTGTAGTTGCTGGCACAGGTGGAGATGCCAGCCAGTCCTGAGAGGTTCATGAGCTTCTGAAGACACAGCTTTCCTGAGCTATTGAGCTAGTGTCTACTGATATAGCAGATAAGAATCACTCAGATTTTAACTTCTCCTATAACAAAAACAAACAAACAAACAAACAAACAAAAAACAACTTATTTTCACTATGTAACTTTCTGTCACAGCAATCCAGCTGTGTCTTCTTCAGGAGAGGGACAAGAAGAGAAATGCAATTGCATATCTCGCTCTGTTTAAATAGTTGAAAAGCAGTTACTGAGATGATAACAGCTGTACAAATACTTGCACAGATAAATAAATGAAACTTGCATGCACATGATGAAATGATTTTTTCAGTATGTGTGATTTTTTTAAATCTGAGTGTTGTAGATGAAAAAGGTGGTCATCAAATCTTGAATCCAGGTTAGCAGAGCTTTTGAACTCAGAAAAAAATATGAATGTATGATTTTCACACTGCGACTACCTGTTAAGTAGACAACTTGTGCTTTACTTATGTTTTTCAGAGGAAAATTAGTATAGAGTATAAACAAAGATATGAATCATATTTATTGATATAGGCAACAGCAGAGGTATTAGATCCATTGTGGATAATAATAGAAATAGTGTTAGATCTAAGATAGCTGACTTGGCAATTGGTGGTTTATTGATTTCCCTTTTGTATACACTTTATATTTGTATATATATTTATATTTTCCTCATAACTGTCCTTGGATGACTTCACTGTTTTAAACTTAAGGAGTATATTCAGGTGAAAAAGAGAACAGTTAAGTAAAAAATGTTATAAGCAAACTACGAGGATTATACACATAAGATATTCTAACAAAATTTTGCAAAAATAAAAATAGTATTAGTAAAATGCAATTTTTAAAAATTTAATAAAGTCAACATATAAAATAGATTGGCCTAGATCAGAGAAAAAATGCAAACTCATCGAGATTGTTTAGTGCTACATGTTATAATATTGGTTCCTTTGAATTAAAAATTTGCTAAATAGAAATTGCACATCATTTTGTGAGTAATGGTAATCAACTTATATTCTTCTGATATACATAAACAAAACATGGTTTTGGTATCAACTTATAGAAAAATATGTAAAATTCAACAGGCAGTAACATCTTGCAAATAAGATAAATTAGAAAAACAAAGATTAGCTCTATTAAAAGAGTACTTCAGTTCAGATACAGAACTAATTATGCTAAAATTATCTCAATAACTTCTTTCATTGTCTTTTTTGTTTTGAGTATGTGTGTTGTTTTTTTTTTTCCTTCTTGGACAAATGAATCATGAATTATACTCTTGGTTGGGGAATTCTAAAATTCAGTCAAGGTTTGTTGAAGAAACTTCACTACAAGTACACAAATGAAAGAATGTTTCAAGTCACTCTCATCTGAGAGATAAGTTTTGAAGTAAAATCATGGAATTATAGAATTATCAAGGTTGGAAAAGACCTCTAAGATCAAGTCCAACCATCAGCCCATCACTATCATACCATACTCACTAAACCACATCACTTGGTGCCACATATACATGACTCTTGAACATCTCCAGGGATGGGTGACTCCACCACATCCCTGGGCAGCCTGTTCCAGAGCTTAAATCTAAGCTGTAAGCCAAATTTTACAAGGTAGAGAGAAAAAGTGCTTTCAGGAGTATTTCAAAGCACGTCTATATTAATAATGTAAAAGCACCCAGATTTCTCTTCTGCTTCAAGGTTTTGTGGCTTCCCAGGGTGCATCACCTACTGCTTAACTGGTAAAAGTAAAAACTGTGTCTATAGCAGCATTTAATTCTATAATAGAAAGGGAAATTCTATTTTACTGGGACAGAAATGTTCTCTACAGAGAAAGGCCCGGTGCTGTTTTCATCCTTCTATAACTTCAGCTACAAACACACGGAGTTAATGCATTGTGAGCCTAATTATGTTAAACTTCAGAAATCCATATTAAAAACAGTAAATTTTTAAGTGAATTTAGCTATGTTCCCAAAAGGCTTTACACCAGTAAAATCAGAGTGGCTTAATGAAGTCATTCCAAATGTATCTGTAATTCAGATCAGACAAAAGCCTTGAAGTTTTCTAATGCACTTCACTTGTGTACCACAAACCACACCTATTTTATTGTAGAATAGCTGAAAGAAGTGTTACAGAGTTTTGTGAGAAGGAATGATTTGTTTCACATTCACAGTGTTATCAAGACTTTATAAAAAGACAATATGCAGTGATACGTAGTCATGCAAGTTTCAAAGAGAAACAAGAAAAAATTCTTTGAATAATAATGAAGGCCTCTGAATATCAGGTATAATGAGTACTTAAAATTCAGGATACTTGTCCAGGTTATCTAAATTCTGAAGGTCTAAGTTCATGCTGAGCAGAAGTTAAAACTGCTTCCATGACTTTTCATTTTGTGTTTGCAGCACAGTCGTAACATGCTCAAAAGAATATATTCTTTTTGTCTTGGGAACTTAGGTTTACAGGATGGAAAAGATGGATCAGGGTTTAAAATATTGTTTACATTTACATTCAAATACTGGCTTATATATTAGCATATAAAGAGTGTTAGAAAGAACATAGAGCACTAAAGCTTACAAATAGTTACCAGCTTATAATATTGAAACAGACCTGCAGATGGATAAGGTAGAAAGCTATTTGAATCTTATGAAGATGCGTTTTATTGTTGGTAGGAGATTAAAGGTAAAGAGCTTTGTTATTTCAGATTCGACTGCATGGTGAAAATTTCTGGTAAATACTGATTTTCTGAATTACATGTTTTATTTATCTGAAGAAAAAAAAAAAAAACAACTAACAAAAGAGATCTTCAGTAAATGAAACCTGAATTTAATTTTCTAGTCTTTTATTCAGGGTTGTTTCAGTAAAAGAATGTGCAAACGTATCTTTAAAAGAGTTGGTAAAACTTTGTTATAGATTAAACCCTGCATCACTGCATCAGCAATTGCTTCTTAATGGCCGATATTTATGTCATCCTCCACCATGGCAGGCCTCTGTCCCATAATAACATTTCTATAAAGAGGAAGATAATAGTTCTTTACAGACACCTAACCTGTATAAATAGTAAAGATGGAGCCAATTGAATGCATCCAGTTTGGTTGGGGGTGCTGGAGAGGACAACTTATTATTTATATAAAGCAAAATGGTAATCTTATTATGCATATTCTCCATTCATGGAGATACTACAAATCCAAAAGAATAAAAGTGTTAGCAACCAGCACTAGCTGACCCTGCTTATGAGGATCCTGCTTCTTTTCATAATATGAGAGATCAGTTCCAACCTCAATCATTCTGTCATCCTATGTAAGATACAAAAGTTTGTAAATACCGTATGCATTATAGATGTACTAGGAAACCTGGTATTATGGGCATTTTATTGCACCAATAATGGGGGAGGAAAAAAAAGCAAACTTTACAGGAAATAATTTTTCTACACAAATGAAGTGCATAAGTAAAAAGAACCTTTTTACTTATGAATTTAATAGCAAACAGTCTCAAATGTTGCAACACAGTAATTTATTCCATAATCCTTTGTAAAACTGTGTAAGTCTGAGGTAGAGCCTCCTTTGGCTCTTCTCTTTTCTAGGAACTTTCCTGTACACAAATAAACTCAAAGTACTCTTTCCCCTTTTTATTTTTATTTATTTGTTAATTTATTTCTTTATTAGTTATCTTAACTGATTAAAGATTAAAGAATAAATATATTCTGTTACTCGTAGAAAGCTTCATCATTTTGAATGCTTTTAGATCTTTGATCTACTTTAAATGACATCAGGTATATTTACTGATATTTTCTCGGGGAGAAAAATCAATTGTAGTAATTGCTCCACAGCACTCTTATATTAGAGAGAACGTTCTTCTCAACTTTAAAGATATTCTATGAAAGCTTGGAGAAATTAGAAGTATTAGGAGATATGTGGATATGAGTTTCAGCAAAGAAATGTAAGGTTCAGCATCTCCCTTATCTACTCTCCAACATATATTTTCTTAGGCAAACTTGTCAATCTGGGAAATTACTACCATTTGTGTAGGAATGGAACCATCATAAATGGAAAATTAAGTAACGGTTCTGTATAGTGTTATGTTCTACTTTATTGCCTTAGAAGAATTGCAAAGACTTATTAAAAAAATTGTTTTAAATGTATCACCTTAGCAATTCAAATTAGTCTGTATAATAAAGTTTTTATCTAGTAATGAAATAACTGATAATTCAGTCATTACAAGGAATGCTTCATTTTGCAGTTCAAGTGAAATATACACGAGAAATTTGACAGACACCTGGTATGAAACTAATTTTTGTTGTTCTCAACTTTTCAATTGATTTAGAAAAACTTTGCTGATGTCTTTCTCCAATTAGAACACTTTACCAGGAGTGGAAATTTGGAAAATTGCATTGAAATTATTTCTCAAGAATTGCATCTCAAGCATCTTCCCACAGCTTTGAAGTGGAGAATACTGCCTAAGTAAGTAGTCTAGACTGCTTTTAGAAGTATTGAGTATGCTATGTAGTCTTTGGAAATTATTTTAATTATAAGAATTATAATTATTTGTTAATAATATTTTCTACAGCTGTAATCTCATGTGTAATCTCATGTGATTGATACATTAATGAATGATTCCTTTTTTTTTGTCAACATCATTTTTTTTCAAAAGACAATCTTCAAACAAAATTAACAACAACAGAAGATTATTCATTTTCATTCTGAAGTGATTTAGATTCAGGAAATGATTTCAGAACATACAGTGAATACACTAAGATTATTTAATTCTGAGCTTCATTGACAAGTAAAGGTACTAATTTCTTTTAAAATATCATTATTGTTGATACACTAAAATAATATTAATTACATACTTTTTCAGATACAATATCATATATAAACTGGAATATATTTTTGTCTGTAATTATTGAACTATTTATCAAAATATTTTTATCACATCACTTGATTAAATAATTAGTAGTCTTTTTTTTATAATAATTTTTATTCAGTATGAGCAATGTCAAAGATGGTTTGATTTTGTTTCTATTTATTTTCAAAGAAAAATAAGCTTGGAGAAGAAAGACAAATGACAAAATGTGTTTAAAGCAAAGCTAATGCTCTGTCTCCAAAAGCTGTGTCTTTAATAACCAAATATAATGGTATATCTGCATAGAATAAATCACATGGTAGCTCACTTCTGGACAGTAATCTTTCCTGACAGTACAGCATTAATACTTTCTATTCTTATTAATATTTGTAAAGATAAATAATGGAAGACTTTTATTTTTAAATTTCAAAAACAAATAGCGTGTTAGCCTTTCAAAAATACATTTTCCTCATGCAGAAAAAGGAAAAAGACAAATTACACTGTTTCCACATAAGCATTAAACATCATACCCACACTTTGCATTTTTCCGTATTTTAAGAAAATGACATTTCCGTATACCTTTTCAGTGAACACACTTGCTCATATCTGGTTGTTTTCTTACTTGCTATTTTTCTTCCTACCCATCTTCAATGAGTACCAAAGCTTTATTGATTAAATAAAAGCTTTTTCAACTATTTAGAAAGTAATATTACAGTATGGTCTACATTTTAATTACAGTTCTCGGGAAAAAAAAAAAGAAGTGATAAGAGTGATGTATATATAAAGCAAGGAGCAGTTTCTAAGTAAGTAACTCTTCAATGTAGCATAACTATCTTTTTAATATCCCAGTGGAGTTAAGCTCTCTTTCCACTACCTTAAAAGTTTTAGTACAATTTTTCATAATTTTCAGAGAAAAGGGAAAACTCTCAAAAATTCACTGGTTTTAAGAATCTTAATGTTTTATTTCAAATTATTGCTCTGTTCTTTAAAATGAATTTCTTTTCAAACAATTGCATGTGAAGTAGCTGTGAATATAAATCACAGTATTGGAATAGTATAGGAATTAATTGAGACTACAGAAGCTCAGAATTTTGTTTTCTCGTGAGTGGTTAATGAATTATTCCTACTTTCATGATTGTGTTTATGTTCAACATGTGTTTATTGGAGCAAAACACAGGCTGTAGGTAATTTGAAGTTACTTTTGTTTTCTTTTGATCATTTTCTATGTATTCTTAGCAATGCTTAAAGAATATGAATGAGATATATTCTGCCTCTTTGTTGATGAATATGTAATTTTTTTAAGGAGTCAAAAAAGTAAAAAGCTGTGTGATGAATCACTGATTAATGGCTTTCTCTAAGCTTAACAAGAACAATCTCTTAAAATAACATTTATTATTAAGAGTCTGCCTGTGTTCTGATCACCTGCTTGCATACGATTTTGGAAATAAATCAGTGTGTTTATTTATATACATTCTTAGGTGATAGTTGATATTTTTGACCAGTCATAATTCTCATTTTGATGACTTCGGGTTATTCCTTGATTGATTTGTGGAAAATTTTGGAACCTTGGCTTATACTGAGCAAATGCTTGCAGGTAATTAGATGAAACTGTCATTTATGAGATATTCATTCTTACTGAAGTATGATTTAACTTCGGTAAATGTAGATGATAGAGACACTCACAGTTTTGTCACGTTATCAGTTCTTTATAGGATATGCATAGTTACTTAAATGAGAAGATAATGCAATGTTAAATATTACATGAGCCACCAGTTTGAAAAATAGCAGAAGTAACTGACAATCCGTGGACTGAAATGATCTGTAAATTCTGTCCAACAGACAGAAGTAATGAGAAGTAGTTCTCAGTTTGCTGGTGGCAATGGCCTTTCAGACTGGTTCTACTCTTAGACGTGCAAGAAAGACCACAGAAAAATGGTTTTAGCCATACAAATGCACCTGTTATTCATATTGACTCTGTCAGTGTTTTATGGGCCAGTACAGCCCAATTCTGTGATTAATGGGGTGGGGAGAATCACTGGCTGACAGCCCGGGAAATGGTAAAGGGGAAAAGGGGAAAGAGCAGGGAGGTGGGAGATGGGCCTGAGAACAAAACAGCGGCAACCTTCTGTGGAGGAAAGTTAATTTACTAAATATGATAGTGGAGTGCAAGATGACACAATATAATACAGTATAATTGAAATTGAAGCTAATAAATCAAATAAAATGAGAGAGAGAATGTGTCCCACAATTGAAGACATTACTCTAATGCTAAAGGTGAGACAGCTAGGGAACACACTTGCTGCACAAATGTGCAGAAAGGGAAAAAAGGGCATCTCATGATCTGTGAACATTTTTATCTTTCCCTCTGAATGGAAAATAGAAACAGAACAGTGTTTCCTCTGGGAAACTACAGTGTAGTCCTCTGGGATACATAGTTCTTCTCTTCTGAGACAGATATAGCCAGAACTATCAGTGATCCACAGAGCTGGAGCATTAACTCTTTAACTCCCAGTGGTCTACATGATGTTATGATGTGGAATACTGATAAGAAAAATCATAAAACCATGACAAACTTAATTCACAGTTCCAAATGAATTAATGCTTGTGCTGTTGGTACATATTGCTACGTTTGTCAGAACTTATATTTGTAAATCAAAGAGATGAGAACGTTAGCACCAAATTCAAATCAAACTTAACAGATAGTTTTATAATATTCATGGGACCATACTTTACTTACTTCATACCTCCGAGACCATGCGAAAATCTACCATAGGAAGATTTTACAATTTTATATAGAATTTTAATAAGAACCTAACATTTTTGACAATGAATGTATTTCTTTTTTAACTTTCTAAGACATTTTTTTTTTTTACTTTCTAAGATAATCTATACTCATTTTTCATTAATCATTCATCAACTAAAAGGGTAATGGAGGACAGACAATCTGAAATGCAAAACCATTTTAGTACAAATTACTGTCATTAACATCACTGTCTAGAAATGCATTGTGTGATTTTCTTAACAGAAAAACAGAACAGTTATCCATTCACTGAGCAGATATGTTCACATGTGACTGAAAGCACACCACATATGACTAATAGCAAATAACTTAAGCCCAGAAACCAGCCCTGAAAAGTATTCATCTACAGTTTATAGAGAACAGCCATGAATAATGGATACAATCAAAGACAATCAACCCTGATATAAGTGGCTTCCATATGATTTGATAACCAAAGGAAGGGAGCTAACTTGATAACAGACAGATCAATCACTTCAGAACAACTCAACTAGTCAAGATATTATCACATGAGAGAAAAATCTGACAAGATTGTCTCCTAGCCCCTTGTTTCTCAGTTACAATACTCTACTGTCCGCTTAAGTAGCATGCATTTCTTTAAGGGAATGGACTCAGCCCACTGAGTAGAAAAATGTGAAAATGTGAGTTTACAGTCTGCATAAACAGTGTCTTAGTTCATCGACTGAAGTTCAGTTATGTCATTTCTGTTACAGTTCTCCTTGAACATCTTGATTTTAAATTTATAAGAACATCTATTACAATGTTCCTACTTATTTTTCAGATGAATGCTCAGAAATTTAAATAATTTATGTTTTAAACAATCCTTATCTTCCTACTGTTTATAATCATACCTTATAATATAAATTTGATTACAATTGGATATGAAATTGGGAAATGTAAATGTAAATCATTTTTTTCCAGGATTTTTTTTTCTATTGTATTCTCCTGATATTATCTACTTCTGAAATTTAAAATTCTGAAATTCAGATTGTAGAACTTTCAGAAAATTTTCATTTTTCTAGTGCAAATGTCTTATTTCTTTGCTTATATTTGGTAATAATATGTAATCTACACCTTATTTCTAAACTATTTAATTCCTCTTTTGTTTGCGGTGGCTGCATCTCCAGATGTATATGATAAAACTGTTAGCTGTTTAGATACAGATCTGTATTTCATATATGCTAGTGATTGCATAAGGTAGTATTAGAGAATACTAGGACAATATAATAGTATTCAAAGTTGGTAGTTCATTTTTTTGTGTGTTTATGTATTTTCAAAATATATATACTTAGGTAATTATAGACAAGAATAACTATTCCAACTATGGATTAATCACTAGTTATGTTAGTGAAAAAAACAAGCTCTTGGAAGCTCTTTTCTGTGGTATTCTCTGCCAGGACAAGAGGCAACTGGCATAAATACAGGAGGTGCACTTCAGACATCGTCAGGAAACACTTCTTAATAGTGAGAATGAAAGAGCTCTGGCACAGGCTGCCCAGAGTCTGTGGAATCTGCTCTGGATGCCACTGCTTGGGAAGGGATGGGACCAAATAGACCTAGAGGTTTCTGCCAGCCTCAATCAGTCTGTGATTCTGTGAATAAGGATAAGCATGTTCTCTCTATATATGCATATATATATATATATACACTTCACATAGCAAATCCAATTTATTCTGCATTTTATTGAAGAGCAGACCATAGATGAATATTCCAGAAGCAGAATAGACTTGGACACCAGTGAATGAAGTCTAGCTTGCTACTACATTGGAAAGGGTTAGCCGAGAGATTGTAATAAAGAATCAATTGAACACAAAGTCCTTGTGTAATTCTAGAGAAATTATTAATAAAGACCTTAGATTGGTACACAAGAGAACATAAAGTAAAAATATCTAACCTTGCCTTTTTCATTGATATCAGCAATATTATCATCCCATATATTTCTGGGATCTAAATCTGATATCTAAAATTGGAGAGATTTTGGAAAGATAAAAAAGTGTTCGAAACAGATGGAAAATGAAAAAAGGCAGGATGTGGTAGGAAACATTCTTATGATGTTCAGTTCAAAAATTACTATATGGTTGGCTTTGTTTGGAACAAAAATATTTCTATACAAAAAGGCCCTTTGGGTAATAAAATAACAAGCCAAAGCTAGAATAGACCAGAAGTGTTAGGACAGGAATCTCAAAACAAATATTAAGTCAGTAAGTTAAGAATAAACCACAGATATTGTCAATGTTCTCGCTAAATAATACTTCCAATTGCTCAGCCAGAGATAGACCACAATGCTGGAAAGACAACCCATGGCAATAGGACATTTTTTGTGCTAATTCACTTGTTAATCTGAAAAATAAAGAAGTTCTTCCACAATGAATAATAGTAAAATTATAAGACAGCACTGAGAAAATAATGTAGTTTCCAATATTAATGATAATAAACACATCCCTACTGGATTGTTAGATTTTACAGGGATAAAAATTCACGAATGAAACTATGAAACTGTAACTCAGAAATTAGAATCCAATGGTTTACTAAGATTAATCTTTAAGAACTCTATGGTAAAATTTCTAGTATATTGTTTTAGACTGTGGCAAATGAAGCTTCCATTTCCTATATTTGTTTTGCAGAATTATGCAGCATAACCGTAGTTAATTATCTATTTATTTATTTATTTTATGAGATGTCATCTGAGACTGGTAAGAAGTGTCTTAAATCAACATGAGACTATTAACATCACTTTGTGGATGATTTTACATTTGAAACAATTTCTTTGGAGCTGTTTGCCTTTGAAAGGGAATGCATAGGATTGTTGATTGGCTGAAGACATGGCCTATATGCAAATAAGTCCAGCTTGGTAGGGGATACTGGGAGATGATACCGCTGTATCCTGTGAAGACAGAATACAACCTGGGGTCTCCTTGGTTCCTCTTATCTGCTGAATTAAATTTGTAAGGCCTGGAAAATAGGAACAAATGAGTTCCTGCTGAGACCCTAAAGCCAGAAGCTGTCACTCCAAAAAGAGCTGACTCAACCACTTTGGACTTTAAGTAACAGTTGTACTGTCACTGTGAGTTGTCATCAACTGATCAGCATCTGATACCAAGACACTGCTGGATCTACAAGTGGTGAACTACTTTGCTTTGCTTTTCTATCTGTCTGTCTCCCCATTTCCTATCTTTTCTTTTATTCTTTTACTCTTTGTAGTAGCTATTGCCTAAAATTGTTTTACCTGTAAAACTTATTATATGTGATTAGCTACTTAGCCAATTTTACCTCCAAGTAGTTGTCAGTTGCTAAGAAAGCCCTCTATAAACTAGTGTGCATTATTCTTGAGTCTTGGATGACTCCATTGTGGCAGTGAACCCTTGCTTACTAGGGGAGATGACTCAGACGATACAAGATTCACCTCTCTCAAAACCCACTGAGTGCGAAGAGACAGATATGGATAGTTTTGATGAAGCATATAAAGAAATAATACTAGATTGAAAAATGTGCTTTCTCTCAGTTTGTTTAATCCTTAGTATTAAAGAAAGGAACCTCCATGTCTTATTTTATTTTATTTTATTTTTAAGTAACAGAGAATCATGGAATGGCTTGAGTTGGAAGGAGCCACAACTATCATCAAGGTCTGACCCCCCTGCCACAGTCCACCAACCTCTAGATTCATTCAGCTTTGCAGTAGTCTGTGTCATAATGTCATATATCTTTAGCAGTGAATGTCCTTTGTGATAGATTTTCTAGCTGTTAAGTGTTACAGTTTGGGAAATGTGGGAAACTATTGCTTTGCTTTTTGTTTAGTTGTGATAGTGTATTTCAGCTTGTGTTTTCACAACATTGTATGTTCAGTTCATATCCACCAATTACATCACTGAGCTAGATCATATAACCCCTGACAAATACCCTCCCCTTCTCTGACTCCAGGTGTTCTCACTACTAATGCTGTGAGTTATGAGGAGCAGTTATCTTCAATTAGTTACAGCCCAAGGGAAATAAAGTTCAGTGTGAAGGAACTTCAAAGATCTACAGCTGTAAGAGTGAGATCCATTAATCTAAAAAATGTCTAAATACCATGCAAACAAGGATTATGTAAATCAGTGTTGTTGACATAAATGTTTAATATTAGCAGTGCACTGCCAGAATGCCGTTGCCATTTGATTAGTGTTTGTAATAAGTAAAGAGAATTTTTCATGCAAAGTACCTAAACTGGGCAATAATGTCAAGGAACATTGCATTACAGGTTGAACAAATTACTAAGCTATTGAATAGATAGTCTATAAAGACACTAAATGAATTTGTAGCATTCTGCTAAGGTCACTGAAAAGAATCAATATATATAGAAACAAACTAATTAGCAAAACTGATGTAGGTGTCAATGAAATCAGTATGTAATACAGCTGCAAAGCACTATTGTATTATTTTAAGAGAGCTCAATGTGTATGACATATATTATAGCACATTACCATTATTAATGCATTAATAAAAATAACAACATAAACGAGTGTGTTTTGTTCCGAAAAGTAATCTAAATCCTTATTACACAAACTGATGTACATGCACCATGGACAAAACATTTATGATAGCAATCCACTTCCTGATGAGTTGTTAAAATGGTAAATGCACAGAAAGATACTACATTCCCCTTCACATCTAGCATGTTTTGTATAGTTTTATCCAGCTCTAGTAGAATACATGGATATACTGAAGTGTCACCACCACAAAAACACAGAAATGATAAAGGACTTTTATGTGAGGAGAGGCTGAGAGAGGTGGAACTGTTCAACACGAAGAGGAGTCAATGCACATGGATACAAGATGGGAAAGAATGAAGGACAAAACAGACTTTTCTCAGTGATGACTGCTGGTAGGACAAGAAGAAATGGGGGAAGATAACAACATTAACTTTACATTTGATCACTAAAAAACCCTTTTTTTTTTTTTTTTTTTTTAACTAGTTGGACTCAGAGGCTCCTGCTAACCTTTGATTCTATGAAGAGTCTATTCATCAGTGCCTGTTCTTATGAGTTTCCTAAAGTCCTGATTGTTTTCTCTTTTAAAAATCTTTCTTATGAACCAATCATTACTGAAAAAGAAGTTGACAACTCTAAGTACAATCAGATGTAAACACGTTTGTAAATTTATGATCTTTCACAACAATCACATTTACTAATATGTTCTTGATGGTTTTTGAGGATGAGAAAGACAGGATATTTAATATTAATACCATGTTTTATTCACCAGACTTGGATAGAATTACTCGGGTGACAATTTTCTAGGGCTTAGTGATTCATAGCCTTTTTTGAAGTTAGTAAACAAGGAAAACTAATACTGAAATGAGAATTTAGAATTTAGTTTGGAATAGTGAAAAAAATGAGACGTTCAGAAGAAGTAAGTGGAAGTTTTTTACATTGAGGTTCTACAGTTGTGAGTCTTTATTATAATATGTGATTTTGAATATTCTGTGGATGTTTGCTATTTCTTCAGAAATTATTTACATCATCTCCTTCTGCTTGTCCCCTTATAGGATACACTTCAAAATCCAGTACATAGCAAGTTCTGCTGAAATGTCAAAGGCAATTCGCTGCTCTCACAGCATGTACCTTTCACCATCAGTTGAATGTGCAGAATGATCCTCACATCATTTAAAGAGCCTTGCTAGCACTAAGTCCTGGAGTTTTCTTCAGCCAATTGTTGATTAAAGCTATTCTGCTTGAATAAGAAAAAATATAATAATAATGATAATGTAATTTGGGCTTTTGGATTTTACAAAAGCTGTATGGAATACTTTCAGAATAGTCAGTGATCCTTAATAGAACAGATGGAATTCTCTAGTCCAAACAGAAGCTGAAAAGAAGTTGCTAAGGTGTATAATGTGTCATCCTGTTCACATCCAGCACAGTAAACTAGAATAAACCTGAAAAAGAAAGATACCGAGGAGCTCTGATTGTGTTGATGAGGTATTCCCTAAATAAATATGTTGTGCTGCTAATTTGATGACTTGGAAACATGAGCAAAGAATTGCATTGGGAGTTTTAAGCATTAAAATATTAAAGAGGTGGCATGCTGAGACAAAAAAATAATAATAATTAAAAAAAAACACCTAGAAAATCTCCATCTAAATTGCAATCTAAAACACTCCAAGGACGAATACCCACAATCATTCCTAAGACTAGCTACCTGATTACAGTTGCTGGTACAGACCTTAGTAAATGGCTGAAATTGCCTTAATATTAAAGTAATAATGTAATAAAATAAATCATGTCAAACTCAGAAACTTCTGAAAATTCTGACCTCTAAATTCTCATAGGTCATTATCCATCAATGAATATAGACCCAAATTATTGAGGACATTTTTATCTGGCTTGTTAGGTATCTACGAGGGCTGCTCTGAAAGTAATGACCTCTATTTTATTACAGATGCTTAGGAGCCATTGTTATAATAACAGTGAAGAGAGATTTTCAGAGGGTTCAGTCTGCAGTTCCTCTGATCATCATTCTTGCTGTTCTTAAGGGCCCACAGAGTCTTCCTTTTTCCAAACTGTGGCCTCTGGTCTGAGAGGTGTGGGATTTCTGAAGGTCATCTTACCAGTAAAAATTGAGAAAAAGAGGACATTGTGAACTGTTTCATTCAGCAAAAGGTCCATGTTTTCCTTAGCTTTCCTTCTACTCTTTAGGTACTTGTAGAATCCTCTTCCATTGCCCTTCACATCAGAATCATCATCAGATTCAGCTTTACTAATCCCATCATAGTAAAACTGTACAGCAATTCTATACTCTTCTTGAGTCACTTGTTTCATCTTCTACCTCTGGTATACTTCTTTTTTATGTCTGAATTCAGCTAGGAGTTTCTAGTTCATCCATTCAGGCACCTGATATTTGTTTTTTTTTAAATTATTTTCTATTTGTTGGGATAGACTTTTCTTGGCTGGTAGGAGGTGATATCAACCAACTCTCCTGGATTCCTCTGTTTTGTAGGGCTGTATCCCCAGGGATCCTTTTTAAGCAGATCTCTGGAGAATGAAGACTGGCTATGAAGAGGTTGAAGCGTTCTCTGAAATTCAGAGCTGTGCTCTTTTTGCCTTTTACCTTCCTCTTTGGATCCTAAACTCCATAGTCATTTCAATCAAATGTACCTCCAAATTTCACATCAATTGATACTCACTCACAAGTATTAAATCCAGAGCAGAACCATTCCTAATTAACTCCTTAGTTAACCATCTCAGGAAGTTGCTTTAAATATCAGAAAATATCAGCATGGTTAAAGTACTTCATAAAAGCCAGGACTTCACATTGCTTGAAGAAGACAAATATCTGCTTATCTACTTTTCTTTTTCCACTTTTTTTTTTCTTTTTTTTCCTGTTTTCTTCTTTCTTTTCTGTTTCTTTCCTTACTTTCTTCTTTCTCTTTTCTTTTTTTCCTTTTCTTTTTCCTTTTTTTTTCCTTTTTCACTTTTTCTTTTTTTCCTTTGTCATTTTAGCCCACGAGTTAATTTACTTTCAAGTTACATCTCTTTTTCATGCATTTGCCATTAATTAGATTTCACTGGGTTTAGTGCTGAGGTTCCACTTTTCTCTTCAACTGTAGTAGCAGAGGTTGGATACTTATCCTTTACAGAAAAGAAAGCAACACATTAGCAACAATATTGCTTTTAGCATACTCTCCATGTACATGACTTAAGATTTAGTAGAATTTAATACACATCTTTTACAAGGAAATTTCTTAAGACATCTAGTACAGAATGTTTGCAATGGTGAAATTATGAGTTTAGAACTCTACACAGCATCTTCTATTCCTTCTGAGACACAGGATTCTTTCTTGTATTATAAATTTTAATTATTGACACTGTCCGAAGTTGATTTTTTGTTTGTTGTTAATTTTTGCTCATTTTATTGTTGTCACTGTTAAAAATAATGAAAAGGAGTATTTTTACACTTGCTACAAAACTTTAACAAAGTCAACGTCTGGGAAACATTTAAGTTAAATTATTTAGACATTTAATTTACTCTTTAGCAAAGATAAAGTGCATCTTGTTCTTGGACAAAGTAATTTTTTTCACCAGTTACCCACTCAGAATTTCTTAATAATGAATTAAAATATATTCAAGGCTAAAAAGCTGCTTTATTTTCAGATATGCAGCTTGGACAAACTGATATCCTTATTCTCAGTAATAGAGGCTCATAATGAAAATGTTAATGATCCCTAAACTATAGCACTGTAAAGTGAAGAGTCAGCTACTATAGAAAACCAGTCAAAATGCCATACCTGGGTAAGCTTTGAGTTTGTTGAATACCATTCTGATAAGTGGCTTAAGATACAAAGACGTACAGAAAAAAACACTTTTGAAAATACTGTATGCAAGTTTTAAAAAATATCTGTTTTATGTGGAATTCTTCTTCAGTAACCTTGGAATAGAAAAAAACAATAGAAGACAGATCAGAACTGAAAATATGATGATGAGGTTAGAGGCGAAGCTTAGGGATTAAAAATTTCTAGTAAGTTACCTAGAATAATCTTTGAGCTGCAATACTGGCCACTAATATATGAGCTCTATTGGTTTAAAATCTTAGAAGGGACACATAAGATGGAAAATCACAGAATCACAGAATCACAGAATTATCAAGGTTGGAAAAGACCTAGAAGATCATCTAGTCCAACCATTACCAATACTTCCCAGCTAAACCATATTCCTCAACACAACATCCAAACGTTTCTTGAACACTCCCATGGTCGGTGACTCCATCACCTCCCTGGGCAGTGCATTCCAGTGCCTGACCACCCTTTCCGAGAAGTAATATTTCCTAATGTCGAGCCTGAATCTCCCCTGGCGCAGCTTAAACCCATTCCCTCTAGTTCTATCACTAATTATACGAGAGAAGAGGCCCACCCCCAGCTCACCACAACCTTTAGTTATAGAGAGCAATGAGGTCTCCCCTGAGCCTCCTCTTTTCCAGGCTGAACAATCCCAGCTCCTTCAGCCGCTCCTCATAAGGCCTGTGCTCCAGACCCCTCACCAGCTTCGTAGCCCTCCTCTGAACACGTTCCAGGGCCTCAATGTCTTTCTTGCAGTGAGGGGCCCAAAACTGAACACGGTACTTGAGGTGCGGCCTCACCAGTGCAGAGTACACGGGGACAATGACCTCCCTGTTCCTGCTAGTAACACTGTTTTTGATGCAAGCCAGAATGCCGTTGGCCTTCTTGGCCATCCGGGCACACTGTTGGCTCATGTTCAGCCGAGCATCAATCAGTACCCCCTGGTCTGTTTCCTCAACACAGTCCTCCAGCCACTCCGCCCCAAGCCTATAGCGCTGCCTGGGGTTGTTATGGCCAAAGTGCAGGACCCGGCATTTGGTCTTGTTAAACCTCATCCTGTTGGCTTCGGCCCAGCTCTCCAGCCTATCCAGATCCCTCTGTAGGGCCTCGCTACCCTCAGGCAGATCGACACTCCCTGCCAATTTGGTGTCATCTGCGAACTTACTGAGGGTGCACTCAATGCCCTCGTCCAAGTCATCAGTAAAGATGTTGAAAAGGACAGGCCCCAGTACCAACCCCTGGGGGACTCCACTCGTGACTGGTCTCCAACTGGATTTGACTCCATTTACCACCACTCTCTGGGCCCGGCCCTCCAGCCAGCTCCTTACGCAGCCGAGAGTGTACCCATCCAAGCCACGGGCTGCCAGCTTTTGCAGGAGGATAGCATGGGAGACAGTGTCAAAGGCTTTGCTGAAGTCTAAGTAGACCACATCAACAGCCTTTCCTTCATCTAGCAGACGGGTCACAGGATCGTAGAAGGAGATCAGATTGGTCAAGCAGGACCTGCCCTTCACAAACCCATGCTGGCTAGGCCTGATCTCCTGGTCATCCCACACCCGCCACGTGATCTCCCTCAAGATAATCCATTCCATTACCTTCCCTGGCACTGAGGTCAGGCTAACAGGCCTGTAGTTCCCCGGATCCTCCTTACAACCTTTCTTGTAAATGGGAGTCATGTTGGCAAGCCTCCAGTCTTTCGGGACCACACCCGTTAACAAGGAGCGCTGAAAGATAATGGAAAGAGGCTCAGCGATCACCTCCGCCAGTTCCTTTAGCACTCTCGGGTGAATCTCATCCAGACCCATGGACTTGTGACAGTCCAGTTGGAGCAGTGATTCCCTGACCACTTCTTCAAGAATCACAGGGGGTTCAGTCTGCTTCCCAGCTGAGACTACCAAGTCAGAGCGTGGGGAGCCCTGGGAATAACCGAGATGACTTTTAAAGACAGATGTAAAGAAGGCATTCAGAACCTCTGCCTTTTCCTTATCCTCTGTGATCACATTCCCAGCCTCATCCAGTAAAGAATGGAGATTCCCCTTTGTCCTCGTCTTACAGTTGATGTATTTGTAAAAGAGTTTCTTGTTTGTTTTTACCCCAGCGGCCAGCTTAGACTCAAACTGGGCTTTTGCCTCTCTGATTTTCCCTCTACATATCTTAACAGCCTCTTTGTAGTCGTACTGAGTTGCTCTTCCCTCCTTCCACAGGAGGTAGATTCTCTTTTTCTCCCGCAACCTTAAGAACAGCTCCCTATTCATCCACGCTGGTCTTCTTCCCTGCCGGCTCATTTTGCGGCTCAGGGGGACTGCCTGCTCCTGCGCCTTTAAGACTTCCTTCTTCAAGAGCGACCAGCCATCTTGGACCCCTTTGTTCCCTAAGACTGAACGCCAGGGGACTGCCCCTACTAGTCTTCTGAACAAATCAAAGTCTGCCCTCTGGAAGTCTAAAGTGGCAGTTTTGCTATTCTCCCTCCAGGCTCCACCTAGAATCGAGAACTCTACCATTTCGTGGTCACTCTGTCCAAGACAGCCCCCAACCTCCACTTCTCCCACCAGGCCTTCCCTGTTTGTGAACAGCAGGTCTAGCGGGGCAGCTCCTCTCGTGGGCTCTCTCACCAGCTGCATTAGGAAGTTGTCCTCTATGCATTCCAGGAACCTCCTAGACTGCTTCTTTTCCGACATGCCGTACTCCCAGCATATGTCAGAGAAGTTAAAGTCTCCCATGAGGACAAGGGACGGTGACCGTACAGCTCCTGCCAGATGCTTATAGAACAGCTCATCTGCCTCTTCATCCTGGTTTGGAGTTCTATAACAGACACCCACCAGGATGTCGGCCTTATCAGCCCTTCCCCTCATCTTTACCCATAGGGATTCAACCACATCATCCCCAGTTACAAGCTCTGCAGCATGAAAGCAATCCCTGACATAGATAGCCACACCACCACCCCTCCTTCCTTGCCTATCCTTCCTGAAGAGTTTGTAGCCATCCATTGCAGCACTCCAATCATGGGAGCAATCCCACCATATTTCCGTTATGGCAACTATGTCATAGTTCGCCTGCCTCACAATGGCTTCCAACTCTTCTTGTTTGTTGCCCATGCTGCATGCATTGGTATAGGCGCACCTCAGCCGAGCCCCTTGCCTCGCTCCTAATCCCAATACCACTTCATCAGACTTATCCCTAGAAGACCTGCCTTTACCCTCTTCCCCCTTCATAGAGTCATTCTCCTCCATCACAAAGGCACAAGACCATGGGTTCTTGCAAGCACATCCTTCTCCTGCAAGTGCTGGGTCACTACGCACCGACTCTGTGTTAGTGACCCCAGTTACACACCCATCCCCCTTCATACCTAGTTTAAAGCCCTCTGAACGAATCTGTCTAACTCTCGGCCTAAGATCCTTTTTGAACGCTGGGAGAAGCCACTCCTATCGGTTTCTAGCCGGTCCAGTCTCCTGCAGACAGAGGCCAAGTCAAAGAACCCAAATCCCTGCCGAGCACACCAAGCCTGGAGCCAGGAATTAATCCTCTGGCCCATTATATTAAGTCCCTCATTATTCCCTATAGCTGGAGGGATAGAGGAGAACACAACTTGTGCTCCTGAACCCTTTACCTGTCTCCCCAGGGCTCTGAAATCCTTTTTCAGAGTCCTTAGGGGTGTTCTGTGTAAATTATCACTACCAATCTGAAACAACAACAGAGGATAGTAATCAGTGGGCTGGACAAGGGAAGGAAGTTTCTGCTTTATATCCTTTACACGGGCACCTGGGAGGCAGCAGACCTCCCTATGCAGAGGGTCTGGCCTACATATTGGCCCTTCCGCTCCCTTCAGCAGAGAGTCACCAATTACAATGACCCGTTGTGTTTTCCTATTTGATGATGTAGTAATTTTAGGAGAAGGCTGGTTAGACTTGGAAAGCACCAACTGAGGAGATCCATCATCACCATTATTATCCAGTTGTCCCTGCAGAACACTGTACCTGTTCTGCAGGGGGACCTGAGGGGGCTGGGGACTCACCGGGGGAGCACGCCTGCATCGTCGAGAGGGGGCCATTTGCCACCTACCTACATGCTCCAATTCCTTACCTTTGCTCCCAGGAGGGTGAGAGGACAGTGGGTTCACTGTAGCAGGAACGCCATCTGCATGTAGGTTCCCCTCTGTTACCTGTTTGTGAGGTGGCTGGGGGTGGCATTCTCCATGCAGAGCCTCCTCTGGCTTCCAGAATCTAGGAACCGATAGGGCTTGGTGCCAATAGTCAATCTCCCTCTCAGAATCCCTAATGCTTCTCAGCCTCTCCACCTCCTCCTTCAGGTCAACTACGAGGCTGAGCAAGTAGTTAACCTGGTCACATCGTACACAGTCACTTTCTCCCTCACCCAATACTGCAAGGGCCAGGCTCTGGCACTCAGCACAGCCAGAGACCTGCACACCAGCATCTCGGGTCAGGGGCTCAGTCTGAGTCTTCTCAGACTTTCTGCTAGCAGCCGTCCTATCAGGCATGTGCAGGACCTCAGTCTGTGTCACTGCAGTCTTCTTGGCTGCTGGCTCCCTTCTGTGAGGGCATGGGACCCTTGTCTGGGCCTCATCAGTATTTATGGCAGCATCTAGGTGTTCCAGTTCCTGCCACACAATCTTTGAAATGCATGAACCATAAGAATCTGTGTAGCTTCCCATAAGAAGAAAGAGACCAGGAAAATAAACGTTTGCAATACTATTTAACCATTAAATCTTCTGAAGGAACAATTATCTCACATTCCTTCTTGTTCAGACTCTTTGCACAGATATTTTTAGTTTTTTCAAGATCACTCTTATTACACATCTCAACTGTCCAGTTAGCATCAGGAAAATAAGTTGGACTAGATGATCTTGCAGGTCATTTCCAACCTGCGATTCTATGATTCTATGATTCTACATGGTCAATAAAAATATTAACAAGTAGGAATGAAAAAGAATTAATTCAGGAATTTCCTTCTGAGGAAGAAAATCAGTTTTAATACTGGAATATACTGCAGAGATGTGCCAAATAAACTTTTCTGAGTTTATGAGTTCTCATTGGTGGTGTTGAGAAGAAACAGGAAGAAACAGTCCTGGAGGTCTACCAGGAGACAATCATACAGTGAAATACAGTAAGAAAACAAGATGTCCAGTGAAATGGAGCAGGAATAAAAGAAATTTCTCTCTGCCACCCACCTCCTGACTGTCTTTGTGAGCCTGTCTTATGTTTCTGAAGACTCATTTTCTCTGTCTAGCTTACCTTTAAGATAAATTCTGTACATTCCCCAAGGCAGGTTATGCATCTTGTTTTGTGCTTTCAACACAATAGTCTTCTGATCATCTAAATGGTTTTGATCTTCTGATTTTCAGTGATTTAAGGTAAATCACCTAGTTTAACTATGGTCTCTGTGTCATATATCCAGAATAGAAATATTGTTTTAGCCTTCAAGTAATGGAAGGGTAAAATAATGAATTAATATATCACATGAGAACATACCTCTGCTGATACAGACATGTAGATAGGAAAGAAGGCTCCTTTACAACAAATTTCAGCATGTCCCTTCTCTGGAGTAGTGATGGCATAGATCAATCTGGTCTTCTATTATTATTATTATTATTATTATTATTATTATTATTATTATTATTATTATTATTATTATTATTATTGTTGTTGTTGTTGTTGTTGTTGTGTTTTATAATGTCTTCTCTCAGATTTTATGGAAAATAAAAAGTTTCCCAATTAAGTTTAGAATGTAGAACATGATGCTTGAAAAACGTGATGCTGCCATTTATCAGATATAGTAGCATAGTATCTTGATAAGTTTTTCTTCATGACATAGTGCAGAGCTGGCTGACAAAGAGGGTCATATGAATAACATTTATTTTAGTAGAAGTGGTTACCCGTTCTAGCCATTTGAAATAAAAATAGAGTAATATGATAAGTTTCCATATTCGCCAGTTAATAGTAATGTTTTATTTCTCTAAATATAGTGTTTCAAAAAGCTTTGAAGTTCATATGACAGCTCTGAAACTGTTAAGTTAATGTTCTTTTTGCTGATGAATAGATGTCAGAAGTTTTCAAACACATGTATTTACTGGTTTCAGCAAAGAAATGCTGCAGCATTTGCTTGCTCATATTTCTTTTTAAAGAAAAATAAAATGTAGAGAAGTATTCTCTTATTTTACCATTTTCTTGCTTTGTTCAAAACTATTTCCTGTATAATAGATAGCTTGCAATAGTCATTACTGGAAAAGGACAACAAAAAAACAGTTAGCATTTGGGACATAAAAATAGCATGTTCAAGCTAAGGAGCTTGAAAATTTTCATTGAAACTCATTTCAGAAAGCATTATACCTTGCAAGGCCAATATAAGCAACGTCTTCAAAAGAAAAAATGTCATTAAAGCATATCCATCAAAATTTACATACAGATATGTCATGCCTAAAATTATTTTAAAATTATTACTTAAAGGTTTACATCTTAACCACTTGTTGGAAGATAATGAAAGCTTCCTCAAAATTGTTGAGAGGGAAGGAATAACAGACACAATGTTTTAAAATCTTCTAAAGGAGTAGTGTGAAAACAAACAATGTAATAGATAAATTATTGTTTCAACAGATGTAATCTGGCAAACCAAATATAAAAAATAATGTAGGGATTTTTTTGTGAGATTCATGTAAGAGCTACATTTTATTTTTGTTTTTAGCTTAATTTGAAGCATACATAATTTCTTCACAGATGTTGATGCCTGGTATCCATCCAGTGGATATTCGTGCTATTTGATATTTAGATATTATAAAGGAAAAGCAAAGGTGTTTTCTTTCTGAAGTGCAGTAATTGTATTCACAGTACTTTGCTTTATCACAGAATTAGGATACATAGCCTAGAATCCTTAAATGTAAAATAAAACATGTACAAAAATATGAAATACAAAAAATCATCAGACTGTTGATTTTGAGCAGAATTAAAATGGTGCACAGAGTTTCTTTTATGGGCAGC
>JAPSGF010000034.1:3772745-3815595 GCA_035772895.1 Perdix hodgsoniae
TCCTTCCTTCCTTCCTTCCTTCCTTCCTTCCTTCCTTCCTTCCTTCCATCATTTAACAGTTAAGAATCACTAAGTAGAAACAAGAGTTACTGACAATCAGCTCAGATCCAAAACCCCTGCTGTAAAGATATGGAAAATACTCTTTGTGGTGAGAAAGCAACAAGTAGAAATTTTCACCTCAGCACTGCAATTACCTTTCTCCAAGGAGAAAGATACTGTGTCCACGCATCACTGAACATAGATTCAATGTATTTCTATTACAAGGAACAAGAACTTCATTATTTCTACTGCTATAAATTGATGAGACAAAAAAAGCTGATGTTTTGAAATGATGCTTTCAAGAATGAACCCTTAGGTCATTACGAAATAAGAATCTATGTCACTATATCTGCCAATCAGTGTCAGTTGACCGTTAAATATAATTGCCTTGTTATCTTTCGTGTTGACATTTATTATTTCTCTCTTGATAGAATAGGCTCCTTTCCTCTAGACTAGAGGCTGACTGTCCTCCTAGAGTTTGCATCAATGTAACATTAGGGAAAATGATAAATATTTCCAGTTTTCTTTACAAGAAATATGCTACATTTTTTTAGCATAACTAGATTACTCTCTTGAATAAATTCCTTCACACAAACACCTTGAAACTATGTATGTATGAAATATGTTCCCCTTGGAAACTATATCAAATCAGCATCTTTAAACAGGATACTATTGTGTTTTTTGTTTTCTCTCTCTTTTTTTTTTTCTTTTCTCTTTCCCCCCCTCTTTTTTTTTTTTTTTTTAATATATATTTGCATATATATTGCCCAGTGATCAGTCTGGCTGAACAGTTGTTCAAAAATGTCTGTATAACGCTCATTGAAAGTCATTGATATGATGCATCTTCATAGCAAGATGCTATATAAAACTGTAAAGATGATTTTGTTTACTGCAGCGTTTTTTTCCTGTCCTCTAAACTGGTAGCATGAACATACATTACGTATAGGTGAAAAAATGCATTTGTTGATTTCCTTTTTATTTTCCAATTCATCTGCCAATGTTAATGGAATATCTTATACTGGACCATTTATGATGGAAATACTTTGCATCCAGAAATAGAGCTTAAAAATATCATCATATATACATTTGTGGAAGAGGAATTATTCTGGGTTTCAGGTTGCTGGTCCAGTGCCTATCTGTTATGTGATTATGAATACTTCATCTTTCTGATCCTGTTTCTTTGTGCTCATATCATGACCTCTTCATGACAAGAACTTTTTCTTGCTATGCATATGTGGAGTCGGTGCTTAACACAGTGGATCATCAGGAAGTTTTCAAATGTCTACTGTACTGCAATACAGTAATTAATTATAATTAGATAGAAGTTAATGTTCTGAGATATTTTTACAGCTCTCTCCTTGTAGAAAACGTCTTGGTAATAAAAAAAATATTTTCATTAAAGTAAATAATAATTTAGCATAACAAATACAAATATATTTTTTAGTATCTTTAAAGCATAAAAGTAAATAATACTGGGTTTTGGGAAAAAAAAAACCAAAACAAAAAAAAAAAAAAGCCAAAAAACAAGAAGAAAAACAACCATGAACTGAATCTTTTAAGATATGAGACTTGCTTGAGGATCTTCATATTTTAATATATAATTCATGGTCACTACCTCTTCTTTAACCTTTGTTAAATGCCTAAAGTGAAGGAAATTTCAATTTTTTTTTGTTTGTTTGTTTTTCTCCTGGAGTGATGTAGATAATAAGTTAAAATTTTTTAAATCGCATTCTTCATCTGATCTCTGATCTTTGATATCTGGGGCTATAAATATTGTTCACGTTACAAATTATTTGTACACACTGGCAACAATGCAAGAAATGTAATTTTTTCTGTTTCAGATGATGAGAGGAAGTACTGAAATAATTTGGATATCACATGGGACAGTATCAAATGTTACACAAGTCAACATAGATGAGCAAGTCATCTAGGACCAGTTAAATCATTTTAAGCAGAGGCTTTCTCATTCTGTCTTTCACTCTAGTTTTGAAAACATTAGTTTGTATAAACATAATAGTTCAGTGGCTAACAGAAGTTCAGTCTTCCTCTGCTGAAAGCAAATGTGCCTAAGAAAACACTTCTGCCTGCATTTGGTTTTTAAAAGAGAACAAAGGAACTGCTGTGTTAGAGAATGTTGACAACACTTGAATGTTATGGTGATGAGTGCATCCCACCATGCTTCTAGAGAGGTGGCAGACAAAGGATTTGATCTGGGTTCTCCCACAACCTATAGGAGAAACAAAACTGCTACTACTGTTAAGCGATTTAGTTCTGTATATCCTGAGATGAGCAAACTCCCCAGATATGTGGTATATTAGATATCACGAGGCCCATAAAAGTGAAATTCAACCAAGTTACACTTGATAGACTTCCTAAGCCAAACTGGACTGATTTTTTTTTTGGCCATAAAAACAGATATGGTATAATAGGAACAATAAACTTAAATTCTGGCGTTGAATGAAAACAGAAACACGGGCACTATAAGGAATTAAACTCCTAGGTCCCTCAGAGGGAAAGACTGCTTGCAGCAGTCATTTGTATGTTGTTTATAAACCTTAAAATGTTTACTATTTCACATTTTGTGTTGACAAACTAGTCTGTCAGACATGATCAGTGAGGTGACAAAAACTAATCTTCTTTTATTCCATTGGATACCCTCCCTCAAGCCAGAGTAGCTGAGACAAAAGTTTTCTAATGAGAATTGGGTAGCGTTCTCCATCTTGACAGTTATTTCACTGCTTTCTTCTGCAAAGCTGCTTATGATCCCTTCCACCCCCAATTTTCCATTTTTATTCATACTTCCAGCAACTGAGTTGTTCTTTGAACCGAATCAATTAGCATATAAAGGATAACTTTTTCATTCAAGGGAATTTTTAAAATTAGTGATGCTGGGCTCCCTGGAAACAAGCCTGCTTTTACAGCTCCTTTGCCTCAGAGCTCTTGCAGAATGCATGTTGTTCTGCTGACACTTCTGTATCAAGGTGAGCTGTTTGTTCTGCACCTTCTCGGACAAGTGTAATAGCTGGAGTGCAAAGGATATTTCTTTTGTCCTATTAATTTTAATGAGCAGTTCATTAAAAACAAGAGATCAATTGTCTCCGTTAAGGCCACCTAATGTTTTTTTGTAGTAGTACGTGATTTTCTTCTGCTGACTGAAACAATAGGCAACTGAGAAGCCAGAAATTAATTAAACCCAGTTTTTAGCTTTTTTCCCTCCTTATTCTGGTTCCTGCTTTGGTTTTCCAAGTTTCGTAATGTCTCCATTGGAAAAACATGGCTTTTTTTTTTTTTTTTTTTCAAAATAGCTATATTGACTGTATATATATCAGTATATCAGTATATATACTGATTAAAAAATGTAGTCTACTTTACAGTTTATTGCTACTATTTATTATTAATTCTGATTATTAATTCTGGTATTAATATTATTAATAATTTGAAGCAAACAATACAGATCAAATTTCATTTGAAATATAACTAATTTTCAAGCAGATTTAAACATGCTTGACAAGTCTAGGCTTCTTTTTCATACACAAATTTAATAAAGTGAACTATTAAGACAGAGGCAAAGAATGTATTAAATGTCTTTGCCTTTCTATATCTCTGTTTGTAAGAAGACCACCTTTATCAAGTAAAATACTAATGTTGTCTCTGGTCCAATGTTTGTTGTTAACATATTATAACAAAACCTTTTTTATTGTTCCCCATAGTACTGACCACCTACTGGCACAAATTTTCTCCATGCAAGGGCAAGTATCATTACCATAGTTCACTCATGTTGCCTATCCTTGGTTTCAGTGTCTGTACACTTTCTTTTCCCACCTAAGCCCTAGAAGAAGATTTCTGTTCAGGCCTGGACTTCTTCCCTGCCTGTTGATCTTGGTTAAATCAGCTAATTACATTGAAAGTGATAAAGTAGAAAATAACAATTTTAAAATTAAAATCACAATTTAAACAACAGGTGTAATAAGTTTCTAATTTGTGCATATATTGGGCTTGCTCTAGTGATGTACATACTAAAATTCATATTGATTATTACTAAATCCTTATTTTTTACCTCAAGGTCTGTAAATCCTACTAGCATAAAAAACATTGGCCCTGGCCTTAGATTCAGAAGTCTTGATTAAGCTTTACATTTATACATTTTCTTTCATTTCTTATTCAAAATATGCCCCAATTTATCAGTCTTGGGTCTACAGAATTCGGTCTTTCTTCATACTACTAAAATTAAATCTAAGCCTCAAGTAGTTCATGCCTTGCCTACTCTTGCTCTCAACTCTTCCAAAATGTTCTTGTGTGAATGTTATTTCCAGTATCATCATCATTTTTCATATTTTGATTAATCATACTGCCTTTATATTGTTTAGCTGTCCTCCCTACTACCTTAAACTTTCGTTTCTTGTTCTTACTACATATTTTAACTATGAGTAGTAATAATGGTAGTAGTCTATCTATAATCCTTTGTTGAGTAAATGGGCTACTGTGAATAAAAACTTTCTAAGCATCATAAGATTTTTGAGAATACTTGTTTGTATGCTTTATGTAGCAGTAATATACTTGAAATGTCATATATATTATCTTTGCACAGATTCTTCCCATCTTATCTGTAAAACAAATTTAATACAGATATACACAATCTTTAAAATAAAATATTGGAACTGCTCAATCTTCTTTAAAATAGTTGCTTTAAGAAACTGATTTGTAAGCAATCTTGTCTGGACAGTTTACTTCTTATACTGTGGGATTATTCTACTCTTTGTTCAAACACTAAAGAGACTATTTTTTTCTGATACATTATGGAGTATCATGTAAATAGTAAAAGTAAGGTTACTGAACTTTATTGAATTTGTATATATTACATCTTTTGCAGTAGTAGATTCATTGCACTTATTGCAATGTTGTGAATAAGCTACTGTAAATTGAGTTTTTTCTAGTTGACTGTTACAATTGCCTGTATCTGATAAGCTCCCCCAGAATATTTGAATAATAAATTCACTAACGTATTTCTACATTTCTGATAGACATGGACAAAAAAGTTCTGGTCAGATCAACCTAAGGATAAGGGATCTGTTAATGTGCACTTCACATATCAATTTCCCATTTTGTGCTAAGAACCAGTGGAAATTATCACTTGTGCTAATAATAAATTCTCTGTAAACTGATGGCCTCTGTAAGGCCCCGCCTACAAAATAATTTGAATATTATTTTTATAATAGTCTCACAGAGGTATACCTGTAGCTCTATTTTTATTGATTATGGATCTTCAAGATCATTTTGAAGGTCTTTTCAGTCTATCTACAGCACAAGTATTTTAAGAGATCAAAGAATTTACTTATTGCCTCTATTTTATCAAAAGTATCAGATATATTAAAACACTCTGATTAAAAAAAGAATTTTCAGCTTGTAGTTTGAATTCTTCAATATGTTGAAGTGACAGAATTAGCATTCACACTGCTTTGTAAAGAATGTCTTCCTTTTTGTTTTCTTTTTTGAAACATGAAACCATCAAATAAAGTAGTTTTATTGAAAGTAAGCATATATCAGTGATGGTTTTCAGACATCTTGCTTTTCTGAAAGTTTTTTTATTCTTTAATAAGCCTAGAATATCTCACCAAAAATGAATATCCTCATCTTGTGGAAAGGATAGAACTAGGTCCAAAAGAAACAAGTTATTTGGACAAGGACTTCACAAGGTTTGCATAATAAGACATCACCGCTGAAGTCTTCACTTCTTTTCTGCAAGTGAACCAAGGGGCTTACCAGAATAAGTACCAAAACAAGCATTTTTTTCATCCCCCAACACCTCCCAGTGTTTGCTTCTATTTTATTCCTGCTCTTCTGCCCAGAGATTTCTCTCGCTCCCCTCTCTACTCGCTCATCACGGCACTCCAGGGTAACAGTACACTCTAACCATATGCCCATAGACAGGTGCTTTGTGCATTCCAGGGATGCTAAACTTATTAATATTAAGGACAATGGTGGTATGCATCTTTTTGTTGTTGTAAGTTTGGGCTTTTTTTCTGGAGAGATGTCAGATCTGTCTCAGTGATATAACTTTAAGTAGAGCTGCGAGTGTAAAACTGTTATTCTGGGTGAAAATATGAAACATGCAGCATTGCCTGAGACAGCTATTAATGTTCTGTTTACTGGCTCCTGGGAGAAGCAGCATCTCCATTCTTTCTTAAGACAGCTGAATAGTGAACATCTGAAAAATTAACGAGGAAAGACCAGGAAAAACCTGCAGACGAACATAGAGTGAGAAATATAATACAGTGTACGAAAATTAAATCAACTGGGAGAGAACAAACATAAAAGGAAAAATAAAGGGAACAAAGGAAGACACAATAAACATCAAGAAGTCAGATGTGTTACTACTCATAGATGTATGATATCCAGCTGAGTAAGAATAATACAGAATGGAATTACATCCATGCTTTCCATTCAAAGTGGTTCTCTGAATAATATGTACTTTCAACTGTACACTATGATGAATATATTCAAAGTTTAGTATCTTTTCTTAAGTTCTGCAGCTTCTTTTCCTTTTTTTAGTATCTTGAGGGTAATAATTATTGCTTCTATTAGCTTATCTTTTGCTGAGATACTTCACTGTGGGATAGACTTTCCATCAGGAAGAGCTACTAAGCTGCTGTTTTCATTAGGAGGGACCACAGAACCACAGAACTGTAGGGGTTAGAATGGACCTCTGGAGATCACCCAGACCAACTCCCCTGCAAAAAAGCAGGTTCCCTAAAATAGGATGCACAGGAATGTGTCCAGTCAGGTCTTGCATATCTCCAGGGAGGGAAACTCTCCAACCCCCCTGGGAGGGGAGCTTTATCCCACAAATCCCAAATGTCAGAACATTACAAGTCTTTGTTTCAATACATTCCAGCTGTTGTATGTGATTTGTGTCATTTCAGTGATGACACTATCAGGCTCCTTTGTTTGCTGTTGCTTGTGACTTTTTGACATTTTAATTTGATTTTGTCCTCCTTCATCTTCATGAGCTGATGATCTCAGGTGTTAAAACCGTGGGTCTGCATGAGTAATAATTTTTTTCAACTTGTGAAGAATTAATATATTGTATCTGTGGTTTTTGTTCACAGGGCAGATAGTGAAGTAAACATCTACTCCAGAGAATAATGTGGAGGAACATTTTTCCTGGAATATTGTCAGGATCATTCTGATAAAGTGCCATAATCAATAATGTGTTAATTAATACATAGCGACTACACTGAGATTCTTTGGTTTATATCTTCACCAACAAGAATTTCTTACTCAGCTTATATCTGTATATGCAGCATCACTTTGTATATACGCACCTACACCACACAAATATACATAAGTAGTTCCAAAAGTTATGCTTCCTATTTATTTCCAGGGAAACTACAACAGTTACAAAAAGCATAACAACACTATTTGGTAGAAACAAATTCTTAGCTACGAAACACTATTTTGCAGCATGGTCATCACCTTTAACTGTGCATTTTTGCCAGCAGTGAACAATAGCTTACAAGCTGTGCTTATAAAAATCTGCACTAGCAGAGGTGACTGTTTTACAGCTGCTGTGTCAGCATCATTGCTAGGAAAATGTCGCCCATGCAGTCCATCTTACATCAGCCTAAACAAATGGAATGTCAGAATATACGTAATCTGGACAATGCTGCCGGAGAAGTAGGACAGTCCAGCAATGCTCTCCATGGTTTTCAAACCATTATAGGGCCTTGTGTTTATCGTGCTGCAAGAGGAAGGTTGTACTGTCCATTTATATGTGAGCATATGTGGGACCCATGTGGCACAAACTCTGTCATATGCCAATGTTGCTGCTATTGTATCCAGTGTATTGATGTTAATATTCAGCTGTGTACACAGTTCCATGGTCACAGTCTGTGGATTAGTGCATTTGTGCTGATCAGGACATTCTTCATTTCATGGAATGGAAGCTGTGAATAGCCATCTGGAACATGGCTGGTCTTTCATGCTGCTGTCACCACTGCTGAAACACTCCCATCACCGGTGTTCACATCCACTGTTAGAGTTCCTTAAATGTTCAACAAGCATCAATGAATGCCATTGGGTCCAATTTTTTCTGCATGGAAGAATTCAATTCCTTTATTGCACACACTCTTCCATGTCAGATATCACCGTGCCAGACTGCCCTTCTGCTGCCACCTATCATATAGCAACAAAATGTAATGAAATATTGGTGGGAAGGTTCAGCCTCTACTGCCATACCACCAACCTCCATCTCTGAGGTTGTGTGCTAACATCATAAAATAAAAAGCATTACTTTTAGAATAGCCCTTGTATGTGGTTACTGTGTGTAATGTATGACACATATATAGCTTCGGCACAATTTGTATGCCAGAGTCTATAATCTCTGTTTCTTTACACTTATGCTCACCCCCAACAACAATTGAAATAAGCTATTTCTTTTTTTTTTTTTTTATGTCTAAAAGTTCAGCTGCAGCAGTAAATATCTAGAAAAACTCAATAAAATTTCAGTGTACTAATTTGGTAGTAGAATGTAGCTAGACAGACAGAAATTAAGTGGTATTAAATATAAACATGCATCTTTGCACTGAGTCGTCCTGATAATGATTAATGTAATAATACATGCTAATTTTCAATGAAATGTGGGAAATAAATATTAGAATAAATATATGCACTAATAGATCTGTTCATTAAAATATATTATTTATTCATTTGGACTCACTGATACATAGCAATTATTTTGCAGTAACTATATGCATTCAGAAGATAGCAGTAAAACATAATTAAATATTCATATTAATACAGTAATTAATCTATTAAGCATTTACATTTAAATTTATCTAGCCTGTCTCCTAAATAATAGCAACAAAAAACCCTCAAAAACTGAACAAAGCAATAAGAAGCAAAAATAAAAGCAGATTAAAGACCCACTACATTAATAAATAAAGTGAAATAAAAATAATCTTGATTACAGTGAAAAGTGGAACAGATGAATTGTTTAGACTGTTCAAGGTACTTGGACAATGACAGTGAGTAGTCAGGGAATTAGCTAATATCTACTTGTTCATTTGAGTTTATTTTATGAAATTAATCAGAAGAAATACTTTCTGTATTTAAACAAGAAAGGTCTGTCAGCACTAGTTATGGGTGACAATTCAAAGGTTTGACCAAGTTAAGAATCCTTTGACTCATGACTCAATTGCCAGCATGCTTTGATTTTTAAAAGAGCTGAGTTTTCAGCAAGACCTTTGAAGAATACAGCAGGAGCTTTGAGAAAGCCCAGTGGAAAGTTGTCTTTGGATACTCAAAAGCAAAGCTAAAGCAGCTTTGTGCAAAAGTTTGTGCTTAAACTCAACACTTATTTTCTCTTTTCTTTCCTTCCTCAAATAATATACAAAAACAATCACATTCTGCAGGAAAATAAAGGGTTATGAAATCATTATTTTTTATCATTCTAAAAGGAGATCATTGCCACCACAGCTGCTCTCCCAACAGAGAGGGTGCTGTGGGTCTCACAGTGCTTACTGCCTTCCCATTACACCACAGCATTTCAGCAGCAGCAAAATCATTATCATTGCCCGCTTTTTTCTGTCACTGCTTTATTAGACAGGAATTACATGCTGCATTTTCATTTGTGTAGGCAGTGTATTCTATAAGCAGGCTTTGAAATCGCAGTTTCATTTTCAGCAGAGAAAGCAGAGGCAAGTGATCTTTCTGTCATATATACTTCATAGCTGAAAATGAAAAGGAGGCTTTTAAAGAAATGTTAATCTAAGCAATAGAGAGTGGTGCAAAAACTATCAATCTGCAATCAACGTATGCAGAGGTAAACTAAAGCTTATGCTGACCTGATGCTTTGCCTGGGTTTCCTCTAGCTAATTGCACAGCAGTACTCCAGCTGGGGTACTCGAGCAGAAGCAGACTCTGAATCACTTTGAAAACATTTGTTGAAAATTGATACACTGAGAGATTTCAAGAATCTCTGAGATTAAGAGATGCTAAAAGAAAGTCTTGAACATCCATTTTTGAACTTGATTCCCTGACCTGTTTGTTACATAAGCACCTGACTGCTGTTTGGTTCCCTAGCACAAATATACTTTCAAGAACAGTTCATTGTAAATTCCCTATATAATTTTTATTGCAGTATTTTATATAGCCATAAAACTTACGACACTGAATAGTATTTATTCACATGATAAGGATTATTTCAATTCTTTTCCCTCAACCTATAAAAGTCTAATTCAGCATCATCTGATAAATTTTCTTGACACACAAAGCCTGTTGCAGAAAGGTTCAGTAAACATGATACTTTATTTCATGACACGAGTATCCAACAATCCAAGTGAGGAATTCAAAGCCAAAGTCTTTTAAAATGTCAATCTGATAAAAATGGCATACTAAATATAAACAAAATACTTTTAATCAGAATACTTTGTATTCAAATATTTTAAACTCTTGTGTACCAGGATTCTGTTCCTAAGACACAGTAATGAAGTCTGACATAAGTAGACAGCTACACTGTAATGAGGAATAATTGGATGTAATATGCACTCATTGCGAACTGTATTTGCACAGAAGGAGATGTGTTTTGCATTCAACAGAGTACTAGACAGCAAAAAGTTTGTAATCTGTGAAATGACATGCAGAGCCTGAAGATACCATAAACAACATCAAAAAACTTTGAAACACTCATTAGAAAGAAAGAACTTAAGTTGACAAGAATAAAAATAGTTACTATACTAAACCAGTATATAATACAACTTCTATATGATTTATGACTTCAGCTCTTCTAAGAATATTATCAAAGAAATAAAGGTGGATTCTGATCTGCAATAATTTTCATATACATTTTTTAATCTGACTGAAAAAGTTTAAAATTTAGTCAATACTGCAAAGATGTGAGTGTCCTTTATTTTTTACACTGGAATAAAATAACAAGGGGTCTCAAGGTCATTTATGGTTTACAGATCTTTTACTGCCAGTTCTACTCTGTGTTCAGAGAAAGCTTTTCTGGCTCAAACCCTATTCAGTCACGTCACTGAGGGTGAGATTCATCTGTCCACATCAAGACATCTCTTTGTTTAGGTGACTAGTGATTTAAAACTTCATAATCAAAGGGGAGAGTGATGTGGCTAGGGTGTTATTCATCTCATTCTGGAGTAGATGGTTAAAGTAGGTCATATGAATCATGTCTTACAGTATCTACGTCTTTCTACTAATTGTAAAATGATCATAGAGACAGAAGGCTGCAGGTAGGTATCCCTGTAGTAGGGGATGACCCAAAGGGTGCTGGGCAGGGACAATCAGGGCTGGTGGATCTGTGAGGACCAATGTATGACAATGATACTTCACATTCACTTAATTTATTTCACTAACCTTTTGTCTAAACACAATTTCATACTTTTTGTGACTGAGGAATCAGTTTTACAGCATGCTAAAAGTTTGTGCCTATAATTATCTGAAATGAGATGCAACTGACTTTAATAACCTTAATGGAAATAATTCATCTTCTTTCATACTTCTCCTGGTTTCACCTGGGACAGAGATGATTTTTCTTTATAGTGTCTAGTATGATGCTCTGCTTTGGTTTTAGGGGAAAAACAATGTTGATAATACATTGGTATTGTTGCCAAACAATGCTGCACAGAGTCAAGAATGCTACCATTTTTCATTTTCTAGTACTGTGCTGTCAATGAAGGGGACTGAGGAGAGAGAAACTCTTGGGAATGGACAGAACCAGGACAACTGACCTAACCTGGGTAAAGAGATATTCTATACCATATGACAGCATGCAAAATAAATAAATAAATAAACAAACAAACAGACAAATAAATAAATAAATAAAATAAAAATGGTGGGGAATTGCCTAGAGGAACAGCTGCTTCTCAGGAACAAGCTGGACTTCAGTTGTTGGCTAGCATGCAATTGCTTGTTCATCATTTGTTTTATAAATGTATATATGTATGCGTATATATATATATATATATCATAACTTCATAACTATTATTCTTTTTTCCTCTTCCTTTTTCTGTCTTAGTTAACAGTTGTTTTCACTTAAATCCATGAGTTCTATTCCCCCCTTCCACCACTTGCCCACCCCCCCATCTCTTTCTTTCCCCTATCCCACTGGTAAGGAAAGGAGTGAGCAAATAATTGTGTGGTGTTTTGCAATCTGTTAGGTTAAACCATAACACCTGTCCACTTCTTGTACTCTCTGATGGCATTTGCACACCCATTCACTAGGGCAGATAAGCCAAACTATCTGATAAAATGTCCATTGTTACCTGGTGATTTGTTTTGCTGCACAGCCATAAATATCTATGTGGCCTTGCTGTCTCTTTTCTTCCTCTCTAACAGCTCCTATATACATGAATCAGTCTCTAGTACTGTTAACATAATTCAATAAAGTTACATCAAAGCACTGAACCTGAATTAGAAATGATGTAACAGAGGTATAGCAGTTTAGTTGCCAGCTATCAACAATATTTAAAACACAATATTAATGTTTATTTACATTATTAGTATGTTTCTCTGTATTTCACAGTTGAATAGATTTCAAAGGAGTCTGCTGTTAGAAAAACAGAAAAGTTGTACAATTAAAATAGTGTTCATGAGGCTAAGGACAAAAATAGGATCAGAATATAGGAAAAGTAGTCTACTGCTAACTGATCTAAGATTTCTGATGAAATTATACAAGTATTTATCAGTCCTCTTAAAGAAAATGTGGCTGCAGTGAATAATGTATTAGCAATCTATTACAGGGCTTAAATATTGAAGAAAATCAAAGCAGTGATGATGATACATTTACACTAATGATATCTACTGAGTTTGGTGTATATTCATTCAAATGTCTCTTTTCATGATTTAGAAGATATAGGTAAAAGACTTACAAAATTATCTGATGTATTTCCTATCAAAACTTAATGTAGCTCATTATTGTCAAATATCTTAAAAGCTTCTTCCATTATCTGGTTTTAGATTTTTAGGGAAAATACACCAGGGTTTTCTGCATGCTTCTTTCTCTTTATTGCCTATCAGATCTGTTACTTAAACTTCCTACGAGCTTTCTTTGCCCTTCAGAAAATTCCAGGAGAAACGTATTATTTTTTCGTATATTCTCTGTTGCACTTAAATAAATGGTAAGGACATCCGCTGTAAAGTAAGAATACAATAATCAGGAGGTGTAGTGGAGAGACAGGAATGAAAAGTAAAAGTGACCACTAGAAAAACAGCTGGATAACAAGTATAATTAAATCAACCTCATTGACACTGCTAATTATTTTTATGCAATCTTTCCCATTGTTAAGTGGTCTTTTTTGTTGTTGTTGTTAAACCTTAGTATAAAAGTCAAATCTATTATAATCTAATCTGGAGGGAGAACATCTGATTCTTGGGGACTATCTTTCAGCACAGTGTGTTAGAATTTGATACATATTCCTCTGTGAGAATGGCAGAAGCTGCATGTCTAAATTCCCTTTTGCCATCCATTGTAGTACTTGATATCAATCACAAAATGTATGTGTACTGCATATGTATTTAGCTTGAAAACTACATGTATTTCAGGATTTTAGCTTGAAACATGTATTTAAACACATATATCCCATTTTAAGCAGAATTCTCACAAAACAACAAAAATTATTTTCAAAGGAGTCAAACATTTTTGAAACTTTTGGCACAGGTTAGCCTTATCTTGATAATTTAAGATGAAAAAAGAGCTGAGCTTATTTCATCAGGAAAATGGAAGTTCATTAAACATACTGCAACAGCTATGCCAACAGAAAGATTCACTTTGGCTAGAAAACCACAAGTGTTCTTAATTTAGTCTAGTCTAATCCTCTGTGAGTGTCAAGATAGTCATGATACTACCTCCACTCCATGTCTTCCTCAGGTTCATCAGAAAACAACAGCTTTCAGTTTTGAATTATATATTGTACTCTTGTAAACTCCATTACTCTTCAGGACTCAGCATTTTACTTTTGAGTTTCTGTTCAAATTCATTTTGGCGGCTTCCTATGCTACTGTCTGAACCACAAAGATCTAGTGTGATAGAGTTATCTCATAGTCTGGATTCTATAAATTCCTCTTGAGACACATCTATGTTATCTGACTGCCTGTTTCCAAAAAAAAGATATGGAACATAATGCTCCAAAGACAAAATTTAATAATCAGTTAAGTATCTTCTTAACCTAGTCATACTAAATCATACTTCCTAGGCTCACTTTAGAACTACTTTGCTCTAGTGCAAAATGCAGGAGGTAAGAAAAAATTTAAACCTTCTTGAAAAGTCTTAGTTGAAATTTACAGGCTCATATCTTCAGCAGTTTGGAAAAAAAATAATAATAATTCACCTTAAACAGAAACAAAAGGAAACAAAAATGTAAGGATTTTGGGGGAAAAAAATGTGGTTATTGGCAAAATATCTCACTAGCAAATCAATTAATCATATGAACATTTAGGAGTATTTCTGTAATCAGTTACTGCCTCTTGCCTGAACAATTAAAGAGGGTCATTTTCAAGAATATGGCAATTTTAGTGTCCCCACTTCAATAGTGTCAGTAGTTAAAAGAATATACAGTCTCTGTCCCATGTCCCTAAGATGCTTTGATTCTCTAGAATCTTGTCATTTTAAATAGGCTAGCTCATCCCTCTTGGTACTCATGGAATTACTAAATAAGCTGGTAACTATTCACAATATGTACCATTGTCAAGAGTGATTCTTTTGAAATTTCAGAATCTTTTGTACTTGAGAAAACAAGTAGTGCTTTTTCCTGAATATTCTTCTAATAACACTAAGTAAAACTTCTTCATAGATTAAATCTGACCAAACCATTTATTTTCTTTTCAGTTGTATGTTTTAACTCTTACTACATTTTGGATTATCTCCCTATTGTGCTCTCTCAAATATTTGAAGAAGTGAAGGAGTGTAACATTCTGATGAAGAATTTGCTGACAGCCACATCACATCCCAGCTGTGCTGGGACAGACTTCAGGCAGTGCTATTTGAATTAGCATCAATAGGTTTATTTATTCATTCAACTTTCTTCAAACCTTTAAGCAGTCTTTCTTCTTCTTTATCCCTCTCACACATACTTTCCACATACTTGTATCCCACTTTTCTCTTTTTTTTTTTCTTTTTTTTTTTTTCCAATTTTTTCAAATGCAAAACCTACGTTCTTCAAGAAATGTTGTGACTCTAGTCTGCTTCGGCTTTTTGTACATCATAAAGAACTAGGAAAAAACTATTAATATGGCTTAAAATCTGTGGGGGGAAGGACAAAATGAGGTTGCTGACTGTGGAACTTTTTCAGCTGAATACTGTGCAGTAGTGTTCTGAATGATTAGGATGAACGTAGGGGAGCTGTACTGGGCTGTTTCTTGCTTTGACAAGATCTGTGCTCTCCGGCAAGGCAAAGGGGGAGTTGCAAGAGCTTCCCAAATCCAGTGTGAGAGGATGGCTACAGGAACATCTACAGGTAGCCACACAGAGGTCGAGTATACACCTCTGGGGTTCAGTTTCAGGCAGAAGAGCTCTTAAGCTATCTCTAGAGAATAGGAGAAGGCTCAGGGGAGACCTTATCATTTTCTATAGCTACCTGAAAGGAGTTTGTGTCAAGATGGTTGTTGTCCTTTTCTTTCAGAGAACAGCAACAGGACAAGAGATAGTGGCCTCAAGTTTCACCAAGGAAGGTTCAGATTGGATATTAGGAAAAATTCCTTCTCAGAGTTGTGAGGTATTGGAATGGGCTGCCCAGGTAGATAGTGGAGTCACCATCCCTGGAGGTTTTCAAAAAAGGCTAGATGTTACACTGAGTGCCATGGCCTAGAGTGATCACAGGCATGGGTCGATGGTTGGAATAGATGATCTTGGTGGTGTTTTCAGCCTTAATAATAATTAATGATTCTATGATTCTGGACAGCCTTCTGGAGGAACTCACTGCTCTCTAGCCACCATGGAAGGAGACTGGCTTTGGTACAAAGGTTAGATTGCAAAAGACAAACAGTATAAACATTCTTTAAGATATAAACCGCAATCTACATGTCCTCTATGTGTTCTGTGCTACAGACAGTTAGTTATGGGTCTAATTAGTACCTACAGGTCTCATTAGGAACCTACAGCTGTGCTGGGAAGGAAAGGAAATGTGAACACAGTTTCATTGAAGATAGTTTCTTACTTTCAAACTCTTGAAGTTACCTACGTGACTCTGTTTCGGACAGTCAGATATGGCAAGCTATATAAAGATTTTAGAAGCCAATTAGAATTGCTAAAACATTCAATTTTCATTAAAATTAACGTCAGTTTTGTCTCTACTACAATCATTTCATTGCCCAGAACTGATCTGAAGTCTGAGTAAGTACTTTTTCTCTTTCTGTCCTCAGTTACTACCATAAATATTATTTGTATACAAATCTATTATATGCAGTAAAACAATCCATTGGTTCTCAGCTTGATAAACTACTTTTACTTATCTTGAGACATCTTTCTTATTCATAACTTTTTCAGAAATATCAAGCATGTTTTTCTATTCACCTAAAGATCAGAGCATGCGAGAGAACTTATACAGTCTCTTATATATCTACTAATTCCTTTTCATTGTACCTTAGCTAATAATAATAATAAAATAAATATAAAATTTAATTAACTTTGCTTTATTTTCTATAATTTCACTTTCTCATTTGCTTTTGTCTTTTTTTTTTTTTTAAGTGGGCTGTGGAGTGTTTGCCTTCCTCCACTCTTTTTTCCTCTTCAGATCAATGTAGTGGTTGATTTACATTTTAAAAGCAAATTTTCTTTTGAAACTCTCTATGGAAACAGAAGAAGTCTTTTTTTTTTTTTTTTTTTGAGTGGCATTTTTTTTTCAGGCAGACAAGTGGCAAATATGAAGAAGCTGGGAAAAAAAAAAAAAAGTAAAAGCAATGACTTTGATTTGTTTTGCAGCTTCTTCATTCCCAAAAAGGGTTTTGATCTTTCCATTCCAATAAAAGGGTTCAGTGCTTTTCAGTAAACATGTTGGTACCTTACGGGAAGGCATAACACAGCGAAACATTCAGACTAGTTCTTTTTTGAGTGTTACAGAGTGTTTCACAAAAATGCTGTAAGATTATCAACTACTACTATTTTTACTATATGTTTACTTATGTTTTCTATCACTGGGTGCACAGGGACCAAACTTCGGAAGAGTATACAAACAAATATCAAGTAATTAATGATTAAGAATGCTAGGGACAATGTATTACAATCAGCATTATCCTTTTGTACTCCTCCCCTCATCCCTCTTCCATCCATGTTCTTACATTGTCTCAAATTGTAAGCTCTTTGGAACAACAACAGCCTTGGTGGGGTCAGGGTTTTTTGTTCTTGCTATCTCAGTCATTAAAAATATCAAAGAAGGCATTCCTGATGGAACTACAGGTCTTCAGATTTATTGCTATTATCAGAGATAAAGCTGGCCATGTATTTTCCTAGAGCTTTTGACGCATATCCAGTCTAGTGTTCTGGTTTAAGGTATTAGAAGCTGTTCATTGACATTTTTTTAAATGTCCCTAACACAGATATATATATATATATATATATATATATATATATATATAAAAATAAACTATTACATATTGAAATTCATATACACAAACTTTTTTCCTCAGTGTTACAATGGCTTGCTGAGATCTTGCAAACAAATCTAGATGCCATTAAATTTTTTTTTCTATTTCTACATTTAAGAGATTGCAGTGTATTTTTATTTAGATGGAAAACTCACACTATTTTTAAACAATTTGAATTTTAGATAGTTTAACAACATGAGCTGTTTTATGTCAGCTCCTATGCCTCTCCTTAGAAGGGTAAAAATATTGGCATTGAATGTGTCCATGAAGATGAAATACTTCAGTTAACATCAACCATGAATATTAAAGGATCCAATTAACACCAGTGACCTTTGAATCAGACTTGAAAATCTGCATGAATGGTCAAAGCCTTTCCTCACTGCAGTGTATTGGCCCGTAAAACCCGTGTACCTCTGGGTCCTGGATGAACTTCAAACTCATTGTCAGATCTCTGTTTGTGAAGGGCCTCTTTGTAGACAAGGATCACAGAAAAGAGCATTTTATTTAGAGTAAATACTGCAAACTCTGAACCACTGTATTTCTTTCATATTTCCCTCCCACATTCTCAAAACACTCTTCTGGTCTCCACGGTAATAAAATCTGAAGTATTTGCATCTTTAAAGCTGCTTTGTTTTCATTATCTAATTCCACCTGTTGGCAAGCAAGATGTGGAAGGGGTAATAACAGGGGTCATAGATATTGTATTCCTGCTAAGCATTACTGAGAAGTCCTTCACAATTGTGAAGTAGATAGAGCTATAGAAACAAAGCATTTTCAAAGAACCATAGAATAATTCAGGGTGAAAGAGACCTGAAAAGGTTTCCACCCCAACCTCCTGCTCAAAGCAAGGTTAGCTATGAGATCAGATTAGGCTGCTCAGTGTATTTCCTTGTTAGGCCTTGAAAACCTTCAAGATGCATACTGCACAACTTCTTTGAGAAACCTGCCCCACTTCTTGACAGACCTCATGAGAAGTAAGTTACACCTTTCATTCAGTCTTAACCACTTATTTTCAACTTTTCCCTATGTCACTCATCCTTCCATAACACACCACAATAGCCTCTGAGAAGAGTCTGGTTTTGTCTTTCCTAAGATCTATGTGGCTACTAAGAGGCTGCTATAAAGACCACCAAAAGCCTTCTTTCCTCCAGACTAGGTTGTTTAAAGGATACTTCATTGACTCTTCCAAACCTATCCAGGTGGCCCTTCACCCCCACTGGCCTCTCTTCTGCTCTGATCTACAAGCTCTCATTCACCCTGTTCTGTACAAGCGGTCCATAAGACTGAGCTTCTCCTCCCTGTTTTATCCTGTCCTTTCTGAAGAGTTTATATCCATCCATAAAGCACTACAGTCAAGAGATAACCCATCTTGTTCCAGCTGCTGCTCTGTTCACTGCCTCTGCTGAACTAAGAGGGCAGTGCTCTCACCTACTCCTAATATTGCAACCTTGCCCTGCCACTTCTGCTGCATCAGGTGAATGCGTAGTTAGATTGTCTCATTAGCAGTCATTTGGTCATTTGCAGAAAACAATTGGGACACCTGAATCAATACTGTCAACAGCATTAAAAGTGTTAGTGTTTTGTTAAGCAGTCTAACAGTGGTTTGGTTAAGTGGGAGTGCTAGAAAATGTACGGAACCAAATCTATTTCTACCTGTGATGAGTATTCAGTTTTCCAGAAAACAGAGGCCACTGTGCTAATTCCATGAGACAGATCATTCTTAATTCTAAAGTATCTCTTATTGTCTACATCGAATACATCATAATGATGTAATTAAAGTCCAACCAGTGTTTCCCTTAGGAGGCAGCAGACTTTTATAATGTATATTCATCAATAAAACTATTAGAGAATGTTCTACTGTTTCATGGTGATGTATATCACATGGTATGCTAGTAGATAGTTTCAGCTATCATCATAGAGTCTGCACTCCTTCCAGAAGGAATGAGAAAAGATGCCAGCCAGTTTTATAATTTGTGTTATTCACCTCTTAGCTACAGGCAATGAGAATAATTATTTTTGCCAAGACATTAAAAATTTGTCCTTACTATTGGTTTATTATATTTATTTTAAAAATAGATAGAACCTCTGGATTTAAAATTAATTGCCTAAAATATAATGCTTTAACATTGTAATATGTGAATTTTAATGGAAAGCCATCATCTCATATCAGCAAAGAACATTATACTGGAAAATGATAATCAGCAATATACTCAGTAGTCTTTAGCTCTTTTAGCACAAGCCACATTCATAACCAGAAATTGCATAGTACTTGATTAAACTGCAGAAATGAAGAGTGTAATATTAATTCCAGAAGTGAATAAAATGTATGCTTTTTATTTGCTTACAGTATTCAAAGCACAAAAAGCTTTTAAAGATTAAGATCTACATTCTCTGCTCACCTGCACCTCTGCATCAGTGAAACTAATTCTTATACACTTCTGTGTAACTGAGAAGAATAAGATCCTAAATGATCAATAAGCAGTTTTCCACTATCTGATTAAGACATAGCATTAATGCCTAGAAGGGCATACTAAAAGTGATGCTAACCCTCAATTTTTCTAGGTACCAGATGTTTCAAATAGGCCACCATCTGGACTTTCAAACAGTTGAGAGAGAGAGATGTAGTTTACGGTAATTCCTTTGACAGGCTGTGTGCATATGGTGAGAAGCATAGAAAAGATACCTGAATGGGGTCTGGGACATGGCATGAAACAACGTTGGCTAGAATGCTTTTTAAGAACAGCTGTGGTAAATGGATACTGCATGAGCTATCATCTTGTTTTTATTTAGGATAATTTTCTATGGAGTAGATGATACCATGATTTGGAGTTAGACTGGGAATAATGTTGATAAAAAAAACAATGTTTTGAATTCCCATGCAAACATTTAGTTCCCACAAACTAGCAAGATTGTGGATGTCTCATCCCTGGAAGCACTGAAGACTAGAATGGACAGGGCTGTGAGCAACCTGGCCTAGAGGGAGGTATCGCTGCCTATAGCTGGGGGATTGGAACTAGGGGATCTTAAAGGTCCCTTCCAACCCAAACAATTCCACACCTCCCCTTCATCTTCACGGTGACGGTATACGGTTTTTCAGATTTCCTACTTCTCAAATTTCCTTAGAAAACATCTCTAAACAAAAGAAGAAATTAAATATATTTGGAAATATCTTCCTACTTTTGTTCTGGCTAACTCTTTAGTTTGAGATTATGATATTTGTCTTCACAGCAATTATGTCCCAAGAGAAAGGGAAGCATCAGTACAATGCTTGTGGATACACTATCTTCAAGTGTAGTAAACTACTTATTGTTCACTGTAGTGTCTTAAACTTGTAGCACACAGATATTAAAAAAAAAACAACCAAAAAAAAAACCTCAAAAAGTAGTACCTCCTGTTTTATCACGTTGGCTGTACAGGAAGAATAGAGGTATACAGTTCCTCTGACCAGTTTTCAAATAACTCAAGAAAAGTATTCACAAGCTGATAATAAAAATAAAAAGCTTACCCTGTCACAAAGATAAGGGTCTGCAGGAAAACTCCCAGAAAGAAGTGATCTCCAAGTAAAGAAGCTTTCCTTTTGGCTGCCAGCCCTTACATGAAGTTAGGGAGCAGTTGCACAGATGAACTGATTGCACCTGTGCTTCTACCCTCCCCTCTTCACTAGATGCTTGACCACTGGTTCAGGCTGTAACCTAAGTTCTTGTACTATGAAGTCAGAAATGAGTATTGGTGGTATGGCAGTAGAAGTTGAACTTTGTCATCTATATCCTGTTACATTTTGTTGCTGTGTGACAGAAGGCAAAAAATGCAGTCTGACAAAATGGCATCTGATGTGGAAGTGTGTATGAAGAAAAGGTGTGTCATTGAATTCCTCCATGCAAAAAATGTGCCCATTAATACTCATCAACACTTGCTGAATGTTTATGGAGACCAGTGAATGTGAGCCCAGTGAAGCAGTGGGGGCAGTGCATTTCATTAGTGATGACATCAATGTGAAGGACAAGCCACATTCCAGATGGCATGCAGATATTTACAAGTGTGGCATACAGGCTCTTGTTCACCTCTGTTGAAAATGTGTAGCTGTTAGTGGTGACACTATTGAAAAATAGTGTTCTGTAGCTGAGAATTTGCTCAAACGTGTTATTGTGCTTCTTGTACCTGTTTTTACCTGCATAAAAATAAATAAAGGCATTACTTTCAGAGCAATCCATGAAGCAGCAGGAAGTTTCAATTAACATTTAAGGAAACCACTTAATTAAGACATGACATAAACATTAATGTAAAGCAACATTTTAAAAATAAAGCTTCCTATATGATCATTTAAGGTATGAAATTGGACATTAACCTACTACAGGAATGCAGCTTGAATAGCATAAAGTACTTCAGTATGAATACAATTGTTTCTGTACTATTTTTAGATACTTTATGATGCTGAAAATATTTTATTTGTATTCTCACTGTGAACTTTGATGTTTTACATTTCATATTAAGTAAACAAAAATGAGATGAAATCAGGCCTTCCTACTCATTTTACTTGGCATAAAAATATTTAATTTAAGAAATATTTTAAATTAATTTTTGTTTTTACAATCATTTTAGTTCATCTTTGATAATCATTTAGTTTCTGGTTTCCATCATGGTTTGCAAAAATTTTCACATACCTGAAATAAAATTATGCTGAGTTATTTGTAGGATCAAGGCTATAGAACTGACTACCTATGGATGCACAGGGATTTATCAAAATCTCTTCCACTTGAATTATGTGTCATTCTTTAGTGCATGAGTGAAAAGAGACTTTCTATCACAGAGAAATGGCTGTTCTCTTTATTTTAGTATTTCATAACAAAAAGGACCTCATAGCAAAACAGTTGTGTCTTATTGCCAGCATGACTTGGAATTTCCCAGAATCACCGTTAAACATTTTATGTTCAGAAAGAAAAACTTTGAGTAGTATTAACACATGCTATAGTGAAATCAACCCAGTATAGTGTTACTTTTTAGATTGTTATATTATGAATTCACTTTGATTAAGATTTTGTGTGGAAATGTTTAATATCTTCCTTGATGTTTGATGCAGTAGACAAAGGCATCAACCATAACAACCTTCTGTTCTTAGAAGGGGATTTTCTTACTGATACGATCTGGAAACTTTTTGTAGATTTCTACTTAAAAGTGTTTAATGTCTCCATTGCTGACATAGCCTTGCAAGAAGAATAGCCCAATTTTCAACTTCCTAATGTAGAATTCGTTATGGACACTGTAATCCCTCTGAGGGCAAGTTTGTACATAGGTTGTGCACTGAAGCTGAAGAACTTGTATTAAAACAACTGCTGATCAGTAGAAGCAATCAGTTTTCTACCTTGCAGGTTTTAGAAAATCAAAGCTTTTAGATACCATATGCTTCTACTGATTGAAGAAAGAAAAATAGATAAGCTCCTGGAAGAGGTAACAAAATATGCTAGCAGGTTTTGAAAAGGTAGAAAAAAAATAATCAACAATCAGTTTTTAAAGTTCTCCCTGTGTAAATTGTGGTTGTGTGTCCCTATCTCATACATGCAGAAAATCTTTAGCACCACTGTTTTAAATCTCATACAGGGGTTCTGACTGATACATCACTCAGTATAAGAAAGTGCCTTAGATATAAGAGAACTAGAGAGCTAAAGGGCTCTCAGAAGATTCTGTCTGGAGCCTAACTCTGCTTTACTCATCATAATGTCAGCAAAACTTCTGGAGATCTTTAAAATCTAGGTAGACAATCATTTCCAGTGTTTCAACAAAAGTCAACTATTGAAGTGGAATTCTAAAGAGATCTCAAAAAAATAAAATGGATCCGTGTAAAGAACTTGGTGTATATTCTGATCTTAAAGTATGGCATCAAATTCAATTATCAAACACTTGTCTTTATGCCAGATGGATTAGAGGGCATGATAGAATTTCAGCATAGATAAAACATTTGTGTCATGCCATCATACCATCTGGATTTGATTTACAAATCACACTTAGCATTTCAATGTCTCTAATCTCTTTGAACAGTACACGATACACTTTGGTGAAACTACTATTTACTGATTCTGTCAAATTGACATCAGCAGGAGATGGATTATTCATCCGAGTGAATTTGCCTGTGAATTTCTGTGCAATTCATGAGAAGAGTAGGGTAATATTGCACCACTTTAAGGCAGTTCTGAGCCTTCTAGAGCATGAGATTCCATCTTCTCCCATGTTTATTCAAAATGACATCAAAATTCACTTTCTTCCATTTCTTTTTGAGGCTAGATGCATGCTAAAAAAAGTCCAGGAGCAATTTGTGCTGTGCATCCACAAAATTTTACCCAGCAGTGGTAAAATAACTGTAAAATTAGTTTTAAAATTCTCTTCCATGAAATTTGCTCTTTTTCTTAAATTTATTTCCATTGGAGATTAGAATATTTTATTAGATCCACTATGAAAACACATATACTGTTTTCTTCAGACAATGATTGGAAGGCATAGAGAATAAGACAAATTCTGCTATAACCTGGATAATGAGAAATGCTCTTTAAGAATAATTGTTTGTTGTTTTTTAAAATATTCTAAATAAAACTCTTTTTTTTTTCCTAGTTCCAGTGCAATTATATAACAATTCACACTTTATCATAAGTTCCCCAAATCACAGAAGTTCTCTCTAATGGCCCCATGCTTTTGACAACCACTAATGCCCATTTATAAGATAAAAAACCACTCCTTAAATATTTGTAAGTTTGGTTAGAAGTTACTTCCCTTAGAGCTGTATAATTTAGAAAAAAGTATGATAAGTGAGTACAAAGGTATGCAATATATTGCTAGTCTTCTTCCTAAGTCTGTATGGAGAAATCTACCCATAAAAAAATGTGCTGTGACTCAAGAGAAGGCAAGTACTGAAATACCTTTGAGCCAAGCTTGAGGTAACATAAAACTGGGGTGAAGTCTTCCAGCTTAGCAGGAGGTGGGCTTTCACAGCTCTCAGCAGGAGCTGGAAACCAGGAAAGGGTACATTTTCAAGAGTCTATTTGACACCGTATGAGTCCATGCATCTTGCTGAGTTTTGAACTGTCTTACTCTCTCTCTGAGCTCTTGCAGTTCCTGAGGAATTCAGAAAGAACTGGGAAATACTCTTTCATGGAGAGATTCTGCACAGTTTCCTCCCTTCCAAAACAGTCAGAGGGTGAATGCCCATCTTTTAATAACATATCAGGGGGAAGGAAGTAGGACAGGAATAGTATTTCTTTTCAAACCTCTCAATTAGGAATGTTTTAGCTAGTGACATTTAAATCCTCATGGACATGAGGATCCATTAGGACAGAACAATTAATGTGCAGATTGCAGAGTAGCATGGACTGTCTTGTTGAGTAACTCAGTTACCAGCAATGCTAAAAAAAAAAAAAGAGGTAAAATCATCCTAACATACCCTACCCTAATGTTTCAGGCCCCAGTAAGTCTGTATCTCGAACAAGTAGGCATTTTGATTTTTTTTTTTTTTTTTAATAAATGTCTTCTTCATTTTATCTTAGAACATTTAAGAAAGGTTTTAAAGTGAATCAAAATGTATCGCTCCTGATGTGGAATGGAAGCATCTAAAAATGTTTTATATCTGTTTAGTCTAAAACTGATTTAAAATCAAAGCACTTGAATTCACATGAAGTCAGACATATTAAAAAGGATTACTCTATAGGTGGATTATTACTGGATTACTCTAAAGCTGTTCCTGCCAATAGTGTTCTCTAATTTGTCTTCATGAAATAAGAGGACAGACGGATGTACCAGTGGTCAACCTCTGGCTCATGCATACATTTCTTAAATGAAAGTATAGTCACAACTCCTTTGACATAAAATAATATCTATCCTAGCAGTTGCTATCGTGATTTTCTCAGGTCAAATAATCCTTGCTCATATAACGTATTCTTGCTTTTGAGCATTCTACTTTTTGCTCACAATCCCCTCTTATTACTCTGATGACAGTTTGGTGGAATTTTACTTGGCAAAGGTCATTTTTAAAAAGAAAACTAAGCTTCCTAGGCAGAGCATGTCTTTGATGCAACATCATCATTTAGTCATTATAAACCAATGTTCTTTAGAGATAGGGTTGTAAGACTTCCTGAAGAAGCCTTCCAAGAACACAGACTTATGCAATTTAGGTGAAAAGTACTAGCAAACCAAGGTGATAGGTTTTTTGTTTGGTTTTTTTTTTTTTTTAAGTTTATTAGAAATAAAGTAAATATTTGTCATGTACATTCTCATAAAATTCAAAATATGAGGACCCAGATCACACGTTAGTAAAGTCATTGTAAGAAAAAATGAGCATGCCATGTAACTGAGTAAGAACATGGCTTTTAGAATCCGTGGAAGTTAGTGTGAGTTCTATTATGTATTTCAGAAGACTCAGATTAAACATGGTGCGATCCCTGCAGAATTAGAGATCTAGTCACACTTCAAGAGGGGATTCAGAAGAAACACCATACAACAGGAACTTATCTTTGACTATCAGTAGACTGCAAAATTGCACACGTTTTCTTCTCAAGTAGAGAGAAAAACAGCTCCTTTTGGACAGATCTTACTACAATCCATCTATTTCTACTAACCCCGTGGGTAACATTTTCTTGTAAAAATACTGTATGAAGGGTCCTACCTGTAGAATCCAAGAAACTTAGGCTGTAAACATGGAAGATTAGGATATGCTGTTCCAGATATCTCTGGGATTTGATACAAAGGCTGCTCTGAAAGTAATGCCTCCTATTTTATTATGTTGGTGTATAACATTAGAAGCAGATGTTGGTGTTATGGCAGTAGAGGTTGAACCTTTCTTACAATATTCCATCATGTTTTTTTGTAGCGTGACAGATGGCAACAGAGGGGTAGTCTGACAAAATTGTGTCTGACATGGAAGTGAGTACAAAGCAAAGGTGTGCAATTGAATTTCTTCATGTGGAAAAAATGGCACCAGTTGAGATTCATTGATACTTGCTAAATGTTATGGAGACCAAACAATAGATGTGAGCAAAGCAAAGTAGTGGGTGGTATGTTTCAGCAGTGGTGACAGCAATGAAATAGACAAGCCACATTCCAGACAGCCATGCAGATTTTTATGAGCATGGTTTGCAGACTTTTGTTCAGTTGGTGAAAATGCATCATGACTAAGTTGAAAAAGAAAGTGTCTTGTAGCTGAGAATTTGCTCTATCAGTGTTTTTGTGTCCTTTGTATTACCGTTGTTTCCATAGCAATAAATAGGAGCTATTACTTTTGGAGCAAGAAATCAGTAAAACTGATTTTAATCCTCATATTTTACAATTTATAAGCAAATATGGCTTGTATGAACTGTGACTCTATTCAATTTCTGTAGTTTTAACTAGAAATGTGACAGTTTCACCATTTCTGGGGAAACAAAAACTTGAGGAGGTTAACATCCAAATCTAATTTTGCTTTTTATTACTTCTTGTATTAGATGAACACTTGAATGGGGATCCTTCAAAATATGAACGTACATTTATCCACCTGCACATTATCACTAACTTTAAAAATGTGTATTTACAGAAGTGTACAGTGAAAGAGAAAGATGAATGTTATTATTATGTTGGTTTTCATTTTCACAGTGTCACTGGAAAACTGAAGAGACAGTCTGAGGAAAGACAATGATTTATAGAACATTTCAGTCTTAGTGTAAAGCTCAAAAGCCCTTCCAATTGAAATACATTAACAGCTCTTTATATCTGATCATATCAGCATGATTTCTATACAGTTTGTGATGTTAATTCATTACTGACTGTCCAAGATAATATAAATGTCATTTTCTATCAGTAACATTATGTGAAAGATCTCAGATCTCATTATGTGAAGATTCTCAGAAAAATGACTCAATTTATAGAGGAAAATTCTGATTTTTCTCAGCCAAACAGATGCCTTTTGAAATCAAATGTGCAGTCAGTTGTAATGAATTTGCTTCTCCAAATCACTTCTCTTGCCATTCACTGCTGTGGACAGAAAACAACTTTACCACGTAGATCTATTTAATTCACACAAAACATTATGCATTTTGGGGGCTTTATTTTTTACTTTTATCTTCTATTTTTTTAAGTTGAAAAAATCAAATAGGAAATCCATTTACATACAGAAATTTTATTATGGCTTCTTTATATTTCCTGAGAGAATTTTCATCATTCAATTTAGCCTCTAGCTGCATATCCACTTCATTTCCCATCTCCAGATTTGTACTTTCATGTGTCTCTAAGGTTCAAGACTTCAAAAATGCTTTTCTTAATAACCTTTAAAATTCTTATCTTTTTTTTTTCCAGGAAATAGATACATATTATACTCAATTCAAAATTTTCTGCAATTAGTTTATGAGAAAGCGATGAAAACCAGGATGAAAATATAGAAATAAAAGATGTTGTTGCCATGTCAGTGTGCATCTGTCTTGCTAAGAATGCACACTTTTTATACACATATTTTTACAAATATCTAGTTTACATATGGATTTATTTTTTTTTTTAATAAGTGATGTTGTACATTGTTGTTTTAGGGAGGGAAGAAAAGAAGTAATTGTATTGCTTGAATAAATATGCTATTAATTTTATATTGCTTAAACTCTCTCTGGCATTAACAATAATACTAGGCAAAATTTCATCTTTAATTTTTTTAGATGCTTTTACTGCCTGTTGATAGACAAAAGACCTAACTATAAAACATATCTTTTTGTATACATATATGTATATATATATAAACAAGATTTTACAGATAATGAAAATAAAATGACCAGGATTAAGACTTCATACCTTGGAAAAAGCATACACATTGGTGTTATCAAGACATCAGGCAAGAATGAAAAAACAAACATGCTGAACTGTTCCCTATACATACTATAGAATGTATTTTGCTATACCTTTCCTATGACTGTAACATAAACGTCCTTGCAGTAAAGACCATTTTTTCATTAATTCACATGAAAGAGTGTTATTTTTAAACAGTGACAAAATTGGATTGCCTCATACCTAGGCATACCTAGGCAGACTGGATGGTTGGCATACATTGGTAGAACACTTTTCTCTGCCTTCATACCCAGCCCTTGATTTCTTCAGCTTATAATTTGATGCAGTGACTGTGTGTTTAAATCTCAGTCCCAAAAAGACTTGGCTTCTGTGGAGCTCTTCACAACATATATAGAAATTTAAAAAAAAAAATCTGTTAAAAAAATCGGTATTAACCTACAAAAGCTTACAAATCCCTGAGAAAATTCAGGGAAAAAAAAATAAATTTGCTCTTTCCAGTAATTCACATATGGAATATGTAATTTCCAGATTTGTTTTACAAATCTTAGAGAAATAGTTTTTTTTTTCTTCTTCAAAACTTTGCATGTTAGATTAGCAGATATTTTTCATCTTTTTCCAAAAGTGAATCATATTTAATCTGTTATATGTTTTTGTGAGAATGATGGACTGTGGATATAGCAAAATACAATTTGTGTTTTTGTATTATAGGAACGTATGCTTAAAAGTTTTTGTTTTTCTTTAGACTGTCTACCTATATAATTAGGTGTAACTTCTGTTGTATTTTTTTTCTTACTTCTTTTCTTCCTTTCTTTTATTCTTTCCTTTCTTTCCTTCCATTCTTTCTTTTTTTTTTTTTTTTTTCCTTTCTCAATGATAAAACTTAAGTCTTTCTCAACCTATTGGAATTAGCAAAGTAAACAGAAGGATAAACTAGTTCCACTTACGTTATTATTTCTTCTTTTAGAAACTCCATTTGAGGCACTTCATATCTGCTTCAACCATCAGGACTGGCATAATGAGGCTGAATGTTCTCTGGTTATGTGGGTGGATTCTGAGCTACACAAAGGCAATAGTAGGATAAGTGCAGAATTCAGCAGCAGAAAACAGCTGGGGAATGTACAAGCACCAAGTAAGATATACATATTCTATGGAATTTAAACGCTAAATTGACCCCATTAAGGGTTTTAGGGTATTTTAAATGTGGCCAGAAGTGATAATACAATAATACTATCTGACAAGTAAAATACAAATTTTACAAGAGATGTATATGATTAACACAGAACTGCGCTTTGAGTATGCCTGAGTCATTTTAATTGTTGCTTTTGGCAGTTCTAAGGGATTCTGTTTTATTCAAAAAAAATTCACAGAATCATAGGATAATTCAGGGCAAAAAGGACCTCAAACAGCTCTTCTCAACACAGAGTTAGCTATGAGATCAGTCTGGGTTTATACTATCTTATTTTGAAAACTTTCAGGGATGGAAATTACACAACCTCCCTGAGCAATCTTGTACCATTGCTGGACTGCCACTGTTGAGAAAATATTTCTCATTTCATTCAGAAACACTTCTATAAAAACTTATTTTCACTGGTGATGCATTACTGTGTGTCTTCCTGATGACCACCTTGTAGGTCCCAGCAAGATCTCTCTTCTCTAGGCTGAACAAACCCAACTCCCTCAAACTCTTCTCACAAAGACACAAGGGCAAGTGCTCCAGGATCTGATTTTCCTAGTGATCCTGTTTATCAGCGTCTTTCTTCTACTAGGAAGGCCAAATTGGATTAATGGCACAATCTCAAACTATTAGCAGGCAGTGCATCTGCTAGTACAGCTCTACATACACTTGGCCATCTTGGCTGCCAAGACTCTCTGCTGGCTCATGCTCAACCTGCTGCCCACCAAATTAAGTGTCTTCAGCAGAGCTGCCAGACCCTACTAGGCTTTTCCTTTCCTTTGTTTCTGTGTGGGTGGCAGCTCTGTCCTTGAGGGTATCAGCTACATGCCTCAGACTGGTGTTTACTCCTAGCTTGAAGAGATTGTGCTGCAGTGACCACTGCCTAGTTCACTGAAAAGTAGACAAAAAAATATATATATATATATATAAATATATATATATATATATATATATATAAATTCAAGCATATCTAAATATGGTTTTTAATTCAACGTAACTACTCCTGGTAGTACCTTAATAATGGTAAGAAAGGAGGCTGCAAGAACAAATTAGTGTCATCAACTCTATTTGCAGGCAACTCAAATTTTGCAGTAAATTACAATTACAGCTATTGGACCGACTAAGTGTGTGCACAGTTATTGGCTCCCAGATGACTTCAGAGTCACTGTAACTCATTTAGCTTGCCAAGGCCCTATAGCTCAATAATTTTTCTGCACTAATTTTTAAATAGAAATTTAACCATAGACAATTTTAACCTCAAAGTACATTTAAAACAATCTCATATTCCATTAGTAAAACCTGGGATCTTTATTTATTTATTTATTTATTTTTGTCAGAACAAACTTCTACTTCAAAGATTAGTTTCTGAGAATTCAGAATGCAAGTGATTTAAAAGCATAAAACAACATTCTATTTATGCCATTCCTTTTTAGCATGGAAACATTATCTTTATAATTAAAGAAATTTAACTCAGAACCTCAAGGAAAAAACAACAACAACAACAACCAGATAACATCCATTTTTTGATTCATTTAAATGAAATAAGAAAGAATAATAAGAAAAAAGAATAATATTCAGAGATGAGTTTTGTGTTGAAGATGGAAACAGTTCTGTGCACATCACAAGATTCAGGATCTATGAGAGAGTGCACCTTAAATAAGCAGATGAATTTCCAGAACTGCACTGAGGTATTTATTTGTCATATAAATGTCAGCTTCATGCATTCATTCATGACAGTGGATAAAATATTTATTTGTTTGGTTTTACTTTTCAATATTGGTGAGTCAAATACGCAATCTCATACCTTGGAAGACTCTATTTCTTGATAGAAATCACTCTAATACCAATTTGTGACAAGAGTCTTCTTGAAAATCTAATGTATTTCAATACTCCATTTATTTTCCTGTTGCAAAAACCAGGCAATATGTACTGTTAGGGTTGCAGGAAAGTGACTAAGACTGACTAATTTTTGGTCTGAGGTTAAGCCAACTGAAAAGGACTTATGAGATGACGAGGAATAACATGAAAAAATGCCAGACATGACAGACAGCAACAAAAGAAGTGAACAGGAGTTACAGTTTGTGTACTGAAAGATAGGTGGATTTCAAAGTTTGTTTTGGGGGAATTTATGGAGAAACAGGTGTATTTTGCATGTGATTGTAAAAATTGGGGGCCTAAAGGAAAAATGAGGCTAGTACTAATTAAATAAAAGAATAAAATTACATGCATATGAAATGAAGGATATTTATATGCTGATATAAAAAAATAATAATTTTGCTACACATGTAGCAAATATGACAAATATGACACCAAAATGAAGTATTAGTAGAGGACAGATTGTTCATTTAGGAGGGGGCTGTTGTGGGAAAGAAAAAGTGGGGTGAAGAAAAGGAAAATGCCACAATAATGTAATGAAGTGAGGTGCTTACCTGTCTAAAGGGGAACTCCTGCATGGCCTGCATCCCAGTGCCACTGTAGCAGTGCCTGTTCTAGCCTTGGAACTGGCATCTATTTCAGTTTAAGAATGAGGTGGCAGCGTGGGGACTAGATGGGCTCAGGTACCAATATGCAGATCCCATTATGGGGCAATGCCCACTGCAGGAAACAAGTCAGCACAGTGGTTCCTCACACAACTTCCTTGCACCATGGCAGATGGACAGGGCAGCTCAGAAGGGCACTAGTAGAGTTAACACTATGGTCACGGCCCAAAGGCAGGGCTGTCAGCATCCTGGGGCTCTGCCATAAGCCCTTGGGCACTAAAGCTACTTCCTGTGGGAGTTGGGTCAGGTTCCCCCTGCAACCTCAACCTCATCACTTATGGGACTGGGCAGAGAAAGCCTGAAATTTCTGTGGTGCCTGGAAATTTTCTGTTGCCATCAGGCATGCCCAGCTAGCTCTATAGCAACTCTGCTGCCGTTAATGGTCTAGTCATTGTTGGCCATTGAGGTGAAATTGCATGCAACTCATCCCAGCCTTACGTCAAACAGCTATAATATCTACCCAGGCACTTCTGAATCTAGCCTGTCGCTGTGTCTGACCTGCAGCCTTTTGTCATGTGTGATTCCACACATGGTCTTAAAATGGGGCACAACTATTGAATTATAAGTATTCCCTATTTCCTCCAAGGCTATTTGGTTTACAAAGGAGTTTAGCTAATGGGACCTCTTACTTGTGCATTCATGTATAGAAAAATAATAAGTGCAATGCATTCATTTCTCAAATGCATCTCAGAAGCTGGTAGCTCTGCATTTGCAAATGGGTGTCTGTACAGCTCATGGAGAGCACTCTTTCTCTCCATTTGCCGCCCTCTGAAGGTCACAGTTTCACAAAAGATTACTTACAGCCAGTCAGACAGTTATTTGAAAGATTTGTGAGATCTTCCAAGAAACCATGGCTGTTTGGGGAAAGAATAACCTTTTTCCTCCAGTGTTCATGGTGTTATTATTATGTGGATTGTGGTGTAATGGTGGCAGTGAAGGGTCGGATTCTGCTGCAGTGGTTTTGCCATGCCCTGATGTACAGAGTGGCTGAACATAGTAACATTACCTCAGGAAGAGACTACTGTTATCTGCTTCTTTCCAGAAAATATGTCCCTGAGCACTTAATCCTCTCCAAGCAGGATTTTGCATGATGGAGATGACGTTCCCATTTATCAGTAGCAATTTTATTTTGGGAAACATTTCCTTGACACTACCCACATAGCTTGAACTCTTCTCCTCAGTCTTCCAGTTAGAGAGCAGAAAGATTAATCCTCTTTTTAATTTCCTCAGCTGGTTCTAATAATAATGAAAAGAGGTGTCATTTTCTTCCCTATGCCTTTTTGTCTGTCTCTCTATTTTGATAAGAATTCCATTTTATTTTCTTATAGAATTTGGAGTTTAATTTAAATCTCTCACTCCCGGAATCATATAATGATGGCATAATCTCAGCTCTAACTTAAAAATATTAAGATAAAGCAGATATCTTGTTCCTTTATGGCTGTGCTAAGAATCTTGAAGAGTTCAGAGTACCCTCAAGTGCTATATCACAAAAGAGGATGTTTGGTTTAAAATAAGCATATCTGTTATTTCCAGGAATGACTTCTGATTTTCAAATGCTCAATGTTGCCAGTACTGTAAATGCCTGATTACATAAGCTGAAAAAACGGAGCATTTTTAGGACATTTTATGAGCTGTTAGTCCTAGGACAAATATTCTTTGATCAGTATTTGAGTTCAGACTATTAGGTGCAGAAGCAGGCATAATTCACCATGTGGCTCAGGTCATGCCTGTAAGGTAGTCTTACAGCTTCTTCTCTTTGTGTGTGTGCATGTGTTCAAAGTAGATACTGCAACAGCAACTATCAGTGAGTATAAATGTTTCCCAGCTGAAGTGTATTCCTTTACAAGACATCTGAGTGCTCTTGAATTGGCAGAAAGAGCATCATTTTGACAAGTGAGACATGCCTATTTTGATATCTGAGCTATAGATGGGTGCCTTATAAATAATGCGTGTTATAAAGAACAAATAGTTTAAACTCTTATTACTAGTCAGAGCTAGTTCAACTCAGTCTGGCAAACTTTTCTAGCTCAGCTGAAAAAAAACACCAACAAAATGAACTAGGTGAGACATTTAGTTTTGATTTTGTTCTTCTCAGAAATTCTAGCAAGGACAGAAGAGATACAAAAGATATCCTTGAAGAATGAAAAAGGCCACTGATTACTTATTTTAAAAATTATACAAATAGTATAAAAATCTTTTTTTTCTTTTTTATTTTTGTACATTTTATCCCATTTTCCATTCATAATGCTGAATTTGGTATTTAATTCTTCAGAGTACTTACTGAAAACACAAATGTTATCCAGTGCATGGGTTTCTGTGAGACAGAAATACCATGTAAATTTTAATGAAACACTGACTTCTGCCTCAGCTTGTCAAATTAAAACCGTTAAATAACTTTTCCAAAATGACCTAAGACCTACATTTTAGTACAGCACTTAGGTAGTATACCTAAATCATTACTACTTTTTCAAACATAGTAATATAGACCTACTAAGTTCCAGCTGCCACAATCCATATGAATGTAGGTATGTGTAAGATACTGTACAGCTTTGTAGTTGTTTTTTTTAATTTATTTTATTTTCCCTTAAGAATATTGATAAAGCAATGCACCACACTACTGTTGCAGTCTGAAGTAAATAGACTTTTCCCTAATCTTACTAAATTTTGTTTTGCATTGTTTACTACTTTCATTCCAAGTACATGACAGATATGACATAGATATCTTATTAAAATAGCTAGAAATACATGTGTATTATCATGTATTCTCTTAACAGCTATTTACAATCAGAAACTGCTAAAAAATGCTGCTGCTTTTCAGAAAGCCAATCTCTCCCTCCACAAATGTATAACCACATTTTTCAATTAAAACTTCTAATAAAAACCTGAATTTCTTCCATATCTCTAGCAGCCTCCAATTTTCTGCTTTTGCTAATATACAGGTGGACATTATATTTTTATGTTCTACGGCTTGAATAAACTCAGAATCTCACAGATATCTGAAAAGATTGGAGCCACTGCTCTTCTATAGCAATGGAAAGACTGGCTTCCATGCCAGTTTTAAGCATGATGTCTTTTTCATTGATGAAAAGATCAGCCATGCAGTATGGAATTCTTCAAATCAAAAAGGCAATTTTTATTATCACTCACCTCACTGAGTCAACACATAAAGTAGATAGAAGAATCCTCATTTTTCAGCACTTTGACAAACTAAAAGAGGCCTTTCTCAGACCTCAGTTACACAGTTAGTAACTGCTGGAATATAAGTTAAAGAATACGATTTTAAGTGGACTAAAAGAATATTAAACAGAATGCAACAGTAAGATTAAAGAAAAAAATAAGAGCTAAAAAGTGTATCATATATTGCTCTTTATTTTTCAACTCCTTATTTTTTCATCCTATGACAGAAAGAAACCACACAAATAAATAAAAGAGCTTGAAAAGTTTTTAGCCAGACTTGTTTTATTATTATTATTTTTTTATTTTTTTTATATTCACATTTTGGTAATATAGAAGTCCTTTGTCCTTTTCTGGTCAGAAGTAATTCAGAAAATGTGTTTCAGTACTGATGTGAAATTTGGTTGATTATACTTGAAGCGGTACCATATGCATTTTGTTTGCAGATTGGATGAAGAGAAAGCCAACAGTATTGTTCAGACTATTTCTGTTATAGTTAGTTATTTTAAGTTGGCCAGTTGTTGCTATTGCAGTGACTTGATGCATAGATTTGCCTGTGGGCTCAAGAGAAATAGAAGATTTTCATGAAATAATATATTTGATCCAAGAGTATTTAGGATCAGAGTCATAGAATCAGAGTTGGAAGGGAACCATAAGGATCATTGAGTCTGGATGTGTACATGCATAAATATCCCTGAACACCTGAAATACACCTCGAGTCCTGTAATTTATGTAAAATTTTAGATATTACTCTTCAAAAACCCTGCTCTAGAAACTTGCCAATCTAGAATGCTGGTAAAGTATTGAGGAATATTGAGGACCTTGATCCAGTTATGATGCTATGGGCAAGCTTAAATGCATACAAACAATACCAGTGAAAAATATTCAAGTATTCATTTGTCAGTGTTTTGAAGACTACGTAGTAAATCATAGTACAGTAGTGAAATGCAACTTTATTAGCATCTGACAAAATTTTACATAAGTTTTAAAAAAGTTTGCATTTAACTAATTAAAGATAACCTTTGTGAAATATCAAAAAGGATCAGAGTCCTGGTTTCAGCGGGAATAGAGTTGATTTTCTCTATTATGGCTGGAATGATGCTATTTTTGGGCTTTAGGAGGTAAAGAACTTGCAGATTATAAAAAAACAGATGAATACTCAATAAGTGGACATGTGAATGAAAAAGCAACCGTGTTATGGGATAAAAGCTTTAACTATTGGAAAAAATAGTTCCTCCTCAAAATGAAAGTGTCTAAAAAATTGTCAAACAAAAGTCATTCAAGAACTTCAAGTACTTGATAAAAAGAATGACATAAACTCATTTGATGATATAATAGCACATCTTCAAAATGTAAAATGAAATTCTAACTTTCATCACAGTTTGTCTACCATATATTATATTGGCATTTTTCATGTTTATGGGAAATTAATTGGTATAAGCTTTAGTACAGTACAGAGAATAAAAAATCTTGTTTCCGAAAAATGTAGTTTTGTTTTAATTTTTCTTATATTAAGGTTTTGTTGGCTTGTTTAGTTGAGCACACATAACTATGAAAAAAAAAACTCAGGGAAATGTATGTATTTTTTCATTTTCCATGGAAATTAGAACATATGAAATAAATACTTTTATTGCTGATTATTTCTCTCTATTCATTCTTACTAGGGATGTATTGAAGCAGTACTTTTTTCTTTGCTACAGAAATGACATTTAACCTTGTTAATTACCAGACTTAAATATGTAGTTTGACTCTTTTGAAATGTTGTTTTTTTTTTTTTTCTTTTTTCTGTTAATGATTATATGGTCTGTGGACAGTAAATTGAACAGAACTACTTTTAATTACAAGCAGGAATGCTATTAAACCATTATCTGTTTTGAATTGGAGCTTTCCTTTCCTGATATTTAATGTTCTTTATTACAGGTTCCTTTGTATAGAAAGGTTTGTGCTACATTACAGGAACACAGCAAGTGGTTTCAAATGTGATTCTATCAAATGTATTATTTATTTTTGCAAAACTAGTAATTTTCTTGGTGATATGCCCTATTATGACTTCTGCATATTCATTAGAAAAGAACTACCTATGCTCCTTTTCAGCTTTTAAGAAACTGACTTACAATCAATTATTTCTTGATATGACATTTAATATCAAAGTCGGTTCTAGAAAGAAACTATGTGGAAGAAGTCATGTTATACTCTTCTTTATAGAGAGCTGATAATTACAGTTGTGTAAGAATGTCTGGAACATAAAAATATTCATCTAGTGCTATGAAAATTAATTTTCAAATAATTTGTTATTACTTCAAGAATATATTTTTGTACAGGAGTGAATTTGCTTTAAAAACTTCAAACAGCATAAGAGAGCTTGTTGTATTTGATAAAAACTTCACACAGTAGAAGTAATGCTTTTCTATGCCATACAGTGACACCTTTTAAGAATTTAGATGTCTTTGAGTCATCACACTGTTTTTTTTTTGGTTCTCAGAACATCAAAATACTGAAAGCAACTATTTTATACAACCCTGTGTGAAATTGTACCTGCCAGGGGCTAGTAATGCCATGCCATAGAGAAATGCAGGGCGGATTCTATGCATCTTATCCTCCATTAACACAGACTCAGAAGATAAAGCTTATGAGCTTCATTTATTAAAAACAAAATTCAGACACCAGGTTTTGTCCTCATTTTTCAGAAAGCCCAAGGAATAGTTGCACATTGGTAATGCTTGTTTTGCTTAGTATATTACAGCTTTGTCCTCCCATGAAGTCAGTGGTGCTCTAGGCAGAAGTAGATTTCCACCCACATGAAGTTTACAGAAATATCATTGTGAGTGCTGCAGTAATTCAGTATTATCTCCATTAATATATTGTCTCCTGGAGAGAAAAGTCTTCATTGAGGAGGCTATAGGAAAAAGTAAAAGGAGAAAAATTATTTCAAGGAAGCTGTGGAAATGTCTATGGGGGAAAAAAAAAAAAAGAAATTAGTTTTAGAAATAAAATTGATTTTACAGGTTTGTAACTATTCTTAAGAATCCCCATGTTCACCATTTTATTTTCTTAACACAACTGTCACTTTTGTAGTCAGAATTAGATCACACTAGAGAGAAAGGAAGCCAAAACCTCAGAGGTCTGATTACCTGAAATGAACACTGAACACTTAGGATCTCATTCACTTACAGTAAGACCAGTTTTTTGGGAAATGCCAAAAATTGAAAACAAAACAGCAACAACAACAAAAATCTAGTCCTCAAATTCCAGCTAGAGAGGACTATTTCATCTGATTATCTGTTTATTTTGTCTGCTTATTTTAAGTGGTGTATTGAAGATGAGGAAATATTTATAAAACAAGTGTATCTTTCTCATTGTGCTTTTCACATGCCAAAGCTATTAAGAACTGCTTCAGGCATCTACAAATCCAAAGATGTCCGTGTGAAGCTGAACAGATGTTCTCCTTATCTGCATTCCTTTTGGTGCACAGTAGTCCTGGTCCAAAGCCATCCTTGTCCTCTTTTTAGTGGCGAATGCTTTAAGTGGTATTGCTGCCAAAGTTTTGAATATTATGAAAATACTCCTTTTCCATGTCTAAACCCCACTGACTGAAATATTATGTAATTTTTCTTCATAAAGTGTTGCATTCTACTACTTTTATAAACATTTTTTATGAGGTAAAGTGTTTTTTGGGAATCAAGATAAAAGCCTGTCAAACCCGTGGCTGAAACTACTTACTTTCACTGAATGGCCTTAAGAACGCCTTACTCTTCAGTGGGTAAGACAGTGGGTAGACTGGCCCAGAGAGTAGTGGTGAATGGAGTTAAATCCAGCTGGTAACAAGTCACAATTGGTGTTCATCATGGTCAGTACTTTGGCTGACCCTATTTAATATCATTAGTGATGATTTGGACTAGGGAATTGAATGCACTCAGTAAGTTTGCAGCTGACACCAAGCTGCGAGGAATTTGCTATTTTCCTATCAGCTTCTTTTAAAGTGTTTTTGTGCTACAGGCCTAGGAAAGCAACAGAATCCTTCCAAGTAGAGGTTTGATAATATATGTCCACCTGGCCAGGAATCACAAAATGCAGTGCCTCATGCAGTTTACACCTCCAGCATTTATTTATTTATTTAACACTGAAAGAGTAATAACACAGATTGTTAGCACCTGGATGTGCTCTTCTACACTGTTAGTGAATGGAAGACCAACAGTCTCTTCCCAGTTCCCCATTTGCCTTCGTTATGTTAAGTAATATTTTCTATTCATCTCTTCTCCCTGGATAATTTCTATCCACCTACTCCTACTGTTTGGATTGAATGGACTGTGAAATATCAACTGAAAAGTTACATTTTTGAATGCTCCTTCTGTATCTATTTTAAATTGTGAAATTATAAATATTCTTCATTCTCAATATGCCCATAGTACGTATATTCTTTTCTCACTAGGAAGTGTGACACTTGCATGGATATGTTTATGTGAACTGTTTAATAGTTATCAGTTCCCCAAAAAGAACATAAAGGAACAATTTATAGATAATAATTTATCACATCAATGATTACCCTCTTATTCACCTTATGTCCTGCACCAATGAAAACACAAAAACACACATTCTTAGTAGTGTTGAACTTTGACAGTTCCTTGCTAAAGAGTGCAGATGAACCAGAAGAAGGTTAGTGGCAGAAAGAGAGGGGGATGCCATAGTTTCAAGCTACATCAATTTATGTAAAATGAAAGAATTTCAATGATTTTATAATTTAAAGTAAATTGTAAGCTTTATAAATTTCTAATGAATTACAATAACATAATGAACTTACATTTTGCAATGATAAATTCGGTATTAGAGTCTCATGACTTGTAATAAAACATTCAGTATTTCCAAAATAAATGTGCCGTCCTTGAAAAAACATTGCTCGTCTTGTCCATCTCTTTGTTGTGGTTTGACCTGACAAGGTGCTCAGCACCACACAGCTGTTTGCTCACTCCCCCCACTCAGTGGGATGTGGTGTGAATCAGGAAAAAACAGCATAGAAGTCATGGGTTGAGATAAAAACTATTAAGACAGAAAATGAATGAAAAAATAATGGTAATGATAATCCTACATAAATGTATTTTAAAAAGCACATGATGCTCACCACCTGCTGATCCAATGCTGTCAACAGCTAAAATATTGGTGTGTTCTCAACTTTCATTTCATCAAAAATGCAAAACATGGCATCATAACTGACACTATGGAGAAAAATCAACTCTCTCATCTGAACCCAGGACTTCAGAGAAATTTTCATTTATTCTGTACTCCAGGGACTGGAAGGAACCTGTTAGATGTAATATTAGTTAAGAACAGAGCATTCCTCAATACTGCCAGTGAGACAAACTTGAAAATGGAACCTTCCAGTCTTTGCATTACTCAGAGGTAAATAAAGTAAATTCTAAATTCAGGACAAGTTTGTGATTTTCAGACATAGTTTATTTTTAAACTCTTTTGAACTCAGTTTTGAGGTCTTAAATTTGACAACACCACGCAAAATATGTGAACCTTCCCCCCCCCCCCCAAAAAAAAAACAAAACAAAACAGAACCAAGATAAAAACAGAAGCCAAAAATAAAAAGTTATTTTTTCATTCTTTTACAAAGTTTATTTTTCAGATGTAGCATGAAGCATTTGATTGTAGAACATGGAGATAAGCATTTTCTAGATCTTGAAGAGTTTGGAGTCTTATCCTTACACAGTAGGACTGAGATGAAATCATAGTTTAAACTGCCATGTTATCTTGTGAATTCTTTTTAAGTACATCTATCTACCTCCACGGAGGACTGAAGGTTTTGTGTCAGCATTATATTGCTTTAATGTTAAATTACGAAACTTCAAATCTTGTAGAATTGCACACCTTATTAGATTTAATCCTTATAAACCTTTCAGGATAACACAAAATGGCATCCTGATTATGCAATTATACCATCTAAATATGAGGATTTCTTCCTTAGAAAATATTTATCTTTGGTAAGACCTGTAAGTTATTAAAATTTTATTCAAACAAAACCCATATAAATGGGCACTAAACCATATCTTGGAGCTCCTCATTCAGATGCCTCTTGAACACTGCCAGGGATGGCGACTCTACCACCTCCCTTGGCAGGCCATTCCAATGCCTCACCACTCTCTGAGAGAAAGAGTTCTTCCTTATGTCTAACCTAAACCTCCCCTGGTATAACTTGTGGCCATTTGCCTGATTTCTGTTTGTTGCCTGGGAGAAGAGGCCAAACCCCCCTTCACCACAACCTCCCTTCAGGAAGTTGTAGAGTGCAATGAGGTCTCCCCTGAGTATCCTCTTGTCCAGACTAAACAATCCCAGCTCCCTCAGCCACTCCTCATAGGACTTGTGCTCCAGACCTCTCACCAGTTTCGTTGCCCTTCTCTGGACATGCTCCAGGGCCTCAATGTCTTTCCTGTAGTGAGGGGCCCAAAACTGAACACAGTACTCAAGATGCGGCCTCACCAGTGCTGAGTACTGGGGGATGATCACCTCCCTGCTCCTGCTGGCCACACTATTTCTAATGCAGGCCAGGGTGCCATTGGCCCTCTTGGCCACCTGGGCACACTGTTGGCTCACGTTCAGCAGAGCATCAACCAACACCCCCAGGTCCCTTTCCTCTTCACCGTCATCCAGCCACTCATCCCCAAGCCTGTAACGCTGCTTGGGGTTATTGTGGTCAAAGTGCAGGACCCGGCACTTGGCCTTGTTGAATTGAACCTCATCCCATTCACCCCAGCCCAGCTATCCATCTTATCTAAATCCCTCTGAAGGGCCTCCCTACCCTCAGGCAGATTGACACCACCACCCAACTTGGTGTCATCTGCAAACTCACTAAGGGTACACTCAATCCCCTCGTCTAGGTCATCAATAAAGATATTAAACCATATAGGCCCCAGTACTGACCCCTGGGGGACACCACTTGAAACAGGTCTCCAGCTGGACTTCACTCCATTAACCACCACCTGTTGGGCAAGGCCCTCTAGCCAGTTTCTTACCCAAAGGAGTGTGTACCTGTCCAGACAACGGGCAGCCAGTTTCCCCAGAATGTCGCGGGTTAAGCAAGATCTACCTGTGCCCGTGACAGGGGGGCAGCTGGCCCAAAAGGGCCGCTGGCCCAAAAAGGGAAGGGGAAAAGGGAATGGGAAAAGAAAACAGCGGCAGCAATCTAAGGAGGCACACTTATTTACTAAATACTATATCAGAATACAGAATAATACAATATAATACAATATAATTGTAATTAAGCAAAAGAGAGAGAGAGAGTGAGTCCCAAAAACCGAAAGGCCTACTGTAAGCTCTAGGCGAAACGGCTGGAAGGCACCCCACGCTCCAAGGGATCCGGGAGAGTGTGTGATTTCAGTCACGGGAGTGAGATTATATACTGTCCTTGTCCCGTGACTCTATCTCATGCCCGTGATGTCCTCTGGGAAACGTAGTCTTCTTCTGCAAGCTGAACCTTTGTGAATTATCCATACTTTACATGATGTTATGATGTGGAATACTGATAGCAAAATTACAAAAGTATTAAACCATGACA
>JAPSGF010000034.1:3829889-3842414 GCA_035772895.1 Perdix hodgsoniae
AAAAAAGAAAAAAGAAGAACTAAAGCGAAGAATAAAAGAATAAAAAGAAAATCTTTAACCTATTCTGCTATCAACACCAAGGAACATACAGCAATATTCAGCAGTTTCACACTATCTAACAAACTTCCATATCTAAGGTATAGAGACCATTTCCTTACACAATCAGATCCATCATTCTCTTCTATGGAATTCTCTGTTCTAGTTAACACTTTGTTCGTAGAAAGTTGATAGCCTCTTTAGAGTACATCAGTTGAAAAATCAAACTATTGATTTACATAAAGATGCCATATTTAATATTTACAGGCCAAATTCTGCCTGGGCAATGCTGAGTGCTAATATTTGTGGTAGGTGCAAGTGAAAAATTATCCTTAAAAGATTTCAGAATAATAATCCTAACAGATTTCAGAAAGTGATGTCATAAAATTTTATGAAATTAAAAAAAAGAAAAAAAAGTGACAACATATTGTCACCAGCTCATATTTTCTAGTAGCTATTGTAAAAATAATGCTCTTTTATGCCTTTACTTTAGTGTCTAAAATGCATTAAAAATTGTTCTCTTTGGAATTCTCTTCCTTGACTGCAAATTTTTATTTCCTGCATTTCACAACACTGAAGTTACCATTTTAATAGTAGCAAAATTACAGATTTCTGTCTTGTGCTTTAATTTTCTCATTAGACATCCAGATGTCTCATAATTTACTTAGAACTGGTTGTGCTAGAAACTGTCCTTTGAGATTTTCCAACTGTATAGAAAAAAGAAAATGATTTAGGATGCTAGTCTGAGCTTATGAGACCTCACAGTTTGCTAGAAATTTTCAAGACTGATTACATGATTTAGAGGCCTTCATCAATTTAACAAGTATTAAAAGGCCAGTGGAAGGAATTCCCTAAAACAGCAGTTTTGCTTCCTGTTAATGTTTGATTAGTTGACATAAAATAAAAAGTGACTTTTCTTATTAAATTTTCTTGTGAGAACACCACAGACACAGATTAAAATGCCCTTTTCCTGAAATCCCCTTTCATTTCATCAGTTTCTATTTAGCCTGAAGCAGTGGTTGTGAAGAACAAAACTGCTTTCAAATTTTCTTTTGCCTTAAAACAAAACCATGTGGTATATAAATACAAGCATCTATCCGAACATGTATCTTTTCTTTCACCGAAATCATGTGGCAGGCTCTAAAATTTGTTTTTAAATGTTATAATGAAGCCAGTTTCAAAAAAAGGGAAAAATCTGGGTGAGTGACACATGTATTGAACAGCGTTAGGATTTAGTTTCTATTAATTTAGTTTTATCAAAGAATTTTTGAATTTTCATTAAAAAAAGTGATGAAGTTTACTGTTAGAGCTGACAGTTTCATTCAAAACAAACCATCTATTTAACACTGTAAAAATACATTTTTTTTTTTTAATCAGTCATGATTAATCCAGATACCAGGAATTATTTAGTAAATTCATTCTGAAAAATAGTTTTAAATAAATAAAACATAGAGGAGGCTTCAATCTGTGGGCAGATGGTAAAGTACAGTCAAAATGGGGAAGTTAATTGAATAAATTATTATTTCTGAATTTTCCACTTAGTCCTATAGTCTATACAGTCTAATCAATGAAATCACAACTATTTTAATGTTGTGTCAATGGTTTACAGGCTGGTTCAGCCTGGTTCTGTGACTAGCAGGACAGAGGATCTGCACCTCTGGAAAAGGGAAACAGGGGACCCCAAAATAATTGAAAACAGCAGCAACAATCTGAGGTGAAACAAACTAATTTACTAGATATATAGTATCAGCAAAATATAATGAGAGAGAGTGTATGCAAAAGGTGGATAGGCCTCACCACAACGCTGAGGTGAGAAGTGCAGTCCAGTTGAGCTGATGAAGAAAAGCAGATGGAGAAGAGCAGGCGGAGGAGCGCAGGTGAAGAAAACATCTGGTGACCTTGCCAGAAGTTACATCTTCTCGCTGACCGCAAAGCCCCTTGGGGATTGTAGTTCTTCTCCTCCAGGCAGGCACCTGGAACTTGAGCATCAACAGTCAAACCCCTAGTACATTACATGATGTTATGTATGTTGTATCTCTTCCTTGATGATCTGAGGTCTCATGAGCCCACCGAGCCAGAAATAATTCACTTTTGTGTTGCCAATCCAAATCTACTTGAGGCACCTCCATTTTGGCAGCTCTATCTACCTGATAGTTATTTTGTTGTTCTTCAGTAGTTTGACTCTTGAGCACATGAGCATCTACATGGCCAATCTTTACAACCATATCTAAGGCCAGCTGGACAGCCTTTACCTCTGCAAATTGGCTTGATTCTCCTTTCCCTTCAATGACCTCTGCAACTTGTCATTTAGGGCTCCACACAGCAGCTTTCCATCTGTGATGCTTTCCCACAATACAACATGACCCACCTATGAGGAGGGCAAAATTCTTTTCATTTTCTGGTAGTTCATTGTATGGTGGGGCCTCTTCAGCACACGACACCTCTTCTTCTGGTAATGTTCCAAACTTTTTGCCTTCAGGCCAGTTCAAGATCACCTCTAGGATTCCTGGATGGCTGAGGTTCCCTGTCTGAACTCGTTGCATAATCAATGCAGTCCACTTACTGCAAGTGGCATCAGTTGTACGATGTGTGGAGGGAACCTTTCCCTTGAATATCCAGTTCAACACTGGCAGTCGAGGTGCCAGAAGGAGCTATGATTCAGTACTGATCACTTTGTAAGGAGACTGAACCCCCTCATGCATGGCTAGGATCTCCTTTTCAGTTGGAATGTAGCACTCTTCTGACCCCTGTATGCTTGACTCCAAAATCCCAGGGGTCAGCCTCAGGTCTCTCCTGTGGCTCTTTGCCACAAACTCCAAGTGGGACCTTTCTCTCCAGCAGCAGTATAGAGAATGTTCTTTACATCCTGTCCTGCCTGTACTGGCCCCAGGGCCACAGCATGGGTTATCTCCTGTTTAATCTTCTAAAAACCCTGCTGCTTCTCAGGACCCCACACAAAATTATATTTCTTCCACATTGCCTAGTAAAGGGTGCTTATTATGTGTCTATATTTTGGAACGTGCATTCTCCAAAAACCCATATGCCCAGAGAAGATTGTGTCTCTTTCTTATTAGTGGGCGGAGACATGGCAGTGATTTTGTTGATCACATCTGTCAGGATGTGACGATGTCCATCTTTCCACTTTATACCTAGGAACTGAATTTCCTGGGCAGGTCCTTTCACTTTGCTTCACTTAATAGTGAAACCAGCACACAGAAGGATCTGGATTATTTGCTCTCCTTTCTCAAAAAATTCCTTTGTTTTGTTGCCCCACACGATAATGTCACCAATGTACTGTAAATACTCAGGTGCACCACCCTGTTCCAGTTCAGCTTGGATCAACCCATGGCAAATGGTGGGGCTGTGTTTCCACCCCGGGGCAAACAATTTCAGGTATACTAAATGCCTCTCCAGGTGAAAGCAAACTGTGGCCTGCATTCTGTGGCCAAAGGAGAAAAAGGCATTAGCAATGTCAGTGGTGGCATACCATTTGGCTGCTTTTCCCTCCAGTTCATACTGGAGTCCAGCACAGCAGCACTCAGTGAGGGTGTGACTTTATTCAGGCCACAGTAGTCCACCGTCAGCCTCCATTCTCCACTGGCTTTATGCACTGGCCATATGGGGCTGTTAAAAGGTGAGTGAGTTTTGCTGATCACCCCTGACTCTCTAGTTGACAAATCAACTTCTGAATGGGGAGCAAGGAATCCCTGTTGGTGGGTACTGCCACCTGTGCACCGTTTTTATAGCAACCAGTACCTGTTGCTCTTTCACTTGTAGCAAACCCACAACAGATGGATCTTCTGATAGGCCAGGCAAAACCTGGCTTAACACCTTCTGTGTCTACAGCAGCTACTCCCAAGGCGCATCAATACCTTTTGGGATCCTTAAAGTATCCCCTTCTGAGATAATCAATACCAAGTATACATGGAGTCCCTGGGCCAGTCACAACAGGCTTTTGCCAGTCTTTACCAGTGAGGCTTATCTTGGCCTCCAACGTAGTCAGCTCCTGGGAACCCCCAGTCACTCCATGAATATAAATTGTTTCTGTCCCTTGATGACTCAAGGGCTCAGAGTGCACTGTGCACCAGTGTCCACCTGGGCCTTTCTGTCGTTCTGACATGCCAAGCCATCTAATCCATATAGTCCAATACACTCTGTTATCCCTTTCCTCCCCCAGCTGGGGGAGGACCCCTCTATTTGTTACCTCTGTTGTTTTTATGACTAGTGCAGTGTCCTGCAGCACTTGAAGCAATCATCTTTTTGGAGCACTTCACCTCAGTGGTTGATCTGTCTTGTAATTCTTTTATCCGTGCTTGAAGTGCAGAAGTGTTTTTTTAATGCCATTTCTTTAAATCTTCTCCATGGTCACATAGGTAAAGTCAAGGCAAAACACGACTTAGTCTTGCAGTTGTCACTTGTTCGAACAGGAGGATGTCTTCTTTTGATAGCCGAGACGTTGGATGATACCAGCTGGGAGGAAAACAAGTTGATCAACAAGTAGGTTGTTCAAGGGAATCAACAAGGTTGTTTGGGGAATCCTGGTCCTCATTGGATGTATCTGTTACCACCATAGATCCGTCAGCATTAAGCATGGTAGACAGTTCATCAATTATATCTTCTTGTTTTCTCTCCATTCTGTCCAGCTTGTCAGCTACTTTTGCAATGGCTGAAACACAATCTCATTGAGGGCTTAAATGTAACTCAAAGTCTTGAATTTTATTAATCAGTTCGTTTATAAGAGGTCTTATAGATCATAATAAAAGGGGATTTAATTACACTTTTCAATGATCTGAAGGGGGGTAATATAGAAGACCACTATATGCTCCTTGGGGTGCAACAGTCCTAAGGGATCTTGTCTCAGATATCAGGTACTAAAATTCCACCCTCCCCATGTTTCATTTATTTGGCTACATTCATCATGTAGCTAAAATGTAGACAACGGTAGTTTTTTTTCACTGCTCACAGACACCTGTTCTTAATCAGAAATACATTTCATTAGTTTAGGAAGAAAGTGATTCCTGTTTGAGGTCATTGCATTAAAATTTGTTTGATGGCATCATTCTTGCTTCTGGAGGCTACATATTGATATGAAGAAGCATTCATATATAACTTTGAAAAGAAAAACGGGAACATGTTGAATGTTATTAAAACATGTTATGTTTTAATTTATTTCCTAAGCTCAAGAAAGAGTAAGGAAACAATAAAATACTTTAAACACTTTAAATAATGCCTTTTTAATTATTATTATTTTTTATTTTTATTTTCCTTTCACTGGAAAAGAAAAAACATCACATTTTGGTCTCCAAGAGGATGAAAACTTACATTACAAACTTACTTCTCAGAAACAGAATCTGAAAGATCTGCAAATTCATGTTGAAATTTGTTTTAATGTGTATTTGCACAGAATCAAGGCAGTGGTTTGCAGATAAGGAGAGAACAACTACAACTTTATACACTCATTTTCCTTTACAAGTAATAAAATCATAGAGGAGGCAATACAGAAGAATAAAATGGAGAATAATAACAACTAAATACATTGGAGTATTTCTACTTGTTTTTGTCTGCATTATACTACATTCTTCTTTTGTATTGCTGGATAGACATGCATAATGAAACAGTGGAAAAATAACTACAGTCTAAGTAGCCAAATTAGACCTGTCATCAGAAAGGCAATGACTTCCATTGCAGTCTGCTGTTTTGTACACTGTGTACTCACTGACCTGCAGGAGTGTATCCAATGGTCAAGACAGAGGAATCAATCTAATCAAGGAATTATACACATAAGTTGAACAAATCGTAGGAAACAGATTGGGGATCCTACACTGCACAAAAAAGTAATCCTGCTTCACCATTATGTATAAATCCTACAGGTGTATAAAATAAATTATTTGAAACAGATTTTGAAACAAGGCTAGAATTTGTATGTCTATTTACCATGCAGAAATGGCTTGGTAATTATAAGAAATGCACATCTGGTAGGTACTTCATTATCACAGAACCAGTTCATGGATAAATATTTGCATGTCCCCGCACAGAAGGCCCTGTAGTGTTATTATTCTGAGAATTTTCAAATCAAGCCATTCATTTAAATACATAATGTACTACCCAACCTTCCCTCAGGGTGAAATTCACCCTCTGCAGAGGACTTACACAAGGCAATGCATCACTGAAATCATGTTAATGGTGTGTTTTCTTAGTTGTGAGTTAAATAATGCAGAATTCTGTCTACTGTTCTCATGTAAAAAGAGAATTACATTGCATATCCAAATGATCCTGTAAAAATGTTGGCCATTTTGGAAATATCTGCAGGATTCTTCACATTAAAAAAACACCTATGAGATTTTATTTTAATTACAATTTCTACAATATCTTGTATCTCCTATCATCTCTGTTGGGTAAATGATGAAGGATCCCTGCACAATAATCCTTTACTTAAAAGGATGCCATGAAAAAAAAAAAAAAAAAAAAAAAGAAGAACACATATATTCTATTTGAATTGAAATATAGAGTGAATTTATAGAGGGATTTAACCTTGAATCTCCTAGGTTTGACATTTATCAGAAGAAAGTATCAAGGGAATGGGGTAGAAATTTCTACTTAAGTCTTCATTCCCTAAACTTCAGAAGTTAATAAATTTCATAGATTCTGCAATGGTTGCTCTGAAAATAATGCCTCCCATTTTATTAGTTTGGCCATTCCATCAGAGGCAAATGTTGGTGGTATGGCAGTAGAGTCTGAACCTTCCCACCAGTACTCCATTACATTTTGTTACCAAGTGACAGACGGAATCAGAGGGCCAGTCTGACACAGTGGTGTCTGACGTGGAAGTGCATATGAAGCAAAGGTGCATCGCTGAATTCCTCTGTGGGAAAAGAATTCTACTCCTTGATATTCATTGATTGTTGAACATTTATGGAAACCAAACAATGGATGTTAGCACAGTGAGAGTCAAGTTAGAGAACTCACACGGTTTCTTGTAGCATCTATCAAGGAGTCTGATAAATTCTTTGCCAACATGCTCACGTTACATCTTCCCTCGCAGTGACCTATATATGTTCTGTATTCAATTCCCTCATCACTTTCATCATTTTAATGTCAGTGTTGATTGTCATTATTGTTATTATTATTATTACTACAACTATTACAGTTTGCAATCATTATTTATTTATATTACAATAGGACTCGTGGATTTCACATTTTTGCACTTTATCAAATCAAATAATGCTTTTTAATTTTTTTCACATATTTAAGTTACCTGAATTAAGCTGTGTGTTTTACTTCTGTCTAGATAAATACAATAAAGAATGCAAGCCCTCATCTTTACTGACAAATATAACCAAGAAAGGAAATATTTGCAGGTGAACTTCAAGGATGTAATAAAAGTCATTCAAGATAACTTCTAAGTAATCAGTTCTCAGTTCTCCCATTATTACATTTAAATTTATTTAAGCAAAATTTTCATTTACTCATAGTGGTTACAGAATTAGTCATTCATACAGATGTAGCTCTGGAAAAGCAAATAAAATGTCAGAGAATGCACTTTTTCTCCATTTACAACCTAAGGACTCAGATAAATGTCTTTGTGTTTTGCAGGGTTTCTATTGTTTGCCTAATCTATTATTATTATTTATTTATTTATTTATGCTTGTTTGTTTTCCTATTTATTTATATTTTTCCCCTCTCGTTCTTTTCTTCATACTTTCTGTTTTCGCTCAGGAGTGAGTGGTGGTGCCACCACGAGGAACTACACTGTCATCCTTTGCCTTGCATGTTGCCAACAATCTCTTGAAAAGGCATTGGTGCTAACCTTTCCTGTTGGTGTATATACAAATCTCTACTTCATCTATTGTTTGCTGAGCAAATTTGTCCGAGAATGATTCTGTCCTAGGGCACATGTCAGAATTCTTGTATGTGCAGCCAATAGATAGCAAATGGAAGCTCAAGATTTGGCAGTCAAACAACCAAACTGGCTACGTTTCATAGGAAAACCTGAAAACACTGTGATAGCTACACTACTTTGCAACTCCCTGTGGTGAGTGAATGTTCTGTCTTGGCAACAGCTCAATAAGTCTAGGGAATTTATATAGTTGAAACTAGCTAGGAGTTTGTTGCCAGGCTGATAAAGCGGGATGTGATTGTCATGTTGTAACTTATACCAGGAGCATCACACATATAACCTTCTCTGCTGTTATCAGCGTAGATGTAGACTTCTACCAACATTTGTATCTGTCCTAAAGCAGCAGAATATTCCCTGGGAACCGAGAGGACTCCCTGGGCATTTTCCCTTTCTTTATTGTGCTGTATTTTCTGAGAGATAATTATGGAAGTAGTGCCTCCATACATATTTTTTAATCTAGCAATGTTGACAGAAGATTAATTTCCCAAATGTCAGGAGCTGCAACAAAACCTCTGAATATATTCTGTATATCTCAGAAAAGGTGTGTGAGCTAATATCAAAAACCATTGTTCTCAAAAGTTTCCTGCAGATGTGAAAAATAGTACCGTGAGTAGAAAGACAGGAGTTTTCTATGCTTGGTTAACACTAAGACTTAAACATATGGTTCATGTGGCATTTGTGTTATAGAAAAGAAAAAGGTTATTAGGGAATAATCAAAGAAAATGAACTTATCCCTGTATTTTCATCCAAATCTTGATTCTAAATGCTAGTATTTATTTAATCAGAAACACAGAATTATAATTTTCTGTTGAAATTCAACAGTTGCTGTGAGCCTAAAAATGCCCTTAGAATTTAAATGCTATTGCTTAATTATGCTTTGAGAGACTATGATTATTCTACACTACATACAGAGAGTAAAAGAGTTATAACACTGAAGGCAAACAAATGAGTTAAGTTCTGTTAGTATTTGTAGATCTATTAGGGCAATGAATATTTATGCATTCTTACTCCTTAAAATTGATATTGTTATTAATAAAAACTTGAAAGAGTCAAATTTTTTGTGGAAGAAAATATCTGATGGGTAATTCCGGACCAATTAAAAAAAAAATTCTAAAATATCTAATTCAAAGCATTCTTTCACCACTGAGGTGTAATAACATAATTGATTAAAACAAAAAATTAGAAGGGCTATTACCACAGTAGTTCTAATGCCAAACATTTATTTGGGTAATCAAACTGAAATCTGACAAGGGTTTCTGAGCTTGGAAATAACCACACAACAAAACCAGAAATATGACCTGTGTTGTTATCAGGACAAAGTGAGTCTCTGGAATAAATTATGGTCTTGTTGGAAGGGGTGGAAATCAATAAAGGCTTTCCTTCTTTTCCTCCTACTTTTTGCTAAGCAATTGCAGCACTACAAGGTGAAACTGTGATTCTCAGACTTCTAGCAGTAGAAACCAGTTTCCATCTCTTTTGATAATTTATAAAATCACAGAATCATGTAAGTTGAAAGAGAGCTATGAAATCCAGCCTCCAGTCTGAAGCAGGCTTCATGAGTGAGATGGCTCAGAACATTCTCCAGATGAACTTTGAGCATATGCAGTGATGGATCTCCTGGCAACCTTATTCAATATTTGACTACTGAAATATCTGATTATCTGTATGGTGAAGACTTTCCTTTTGTCTAATACAAATTGTCCATGTTCCAAATTGTATTTTTGCCTTTTCTCTTGTCACCATGAAAAGCTGAGATCCATTTTCTCTCCCTTCCCATTATGTAGCAGAAGACAGCAATAAACTAGTCTTTCTTCTTACGGCTGAAGAAAAATTCTCTTGCCTTTTACAATGTAGTAGGTGCACCAGCTTTGCAAAACAGGTATAGTTTATCCTTGGCTATAGATTGGAGCATATGGAGAGGAAAAATAATTTAAGACACCTGTCTGTATATCTGGGTAAACCTAGACAAAAATGCAGGCACACATCCAGTTCACCAACATGTACTGCACAGGTGGGCAGTGTGAACAAATTGTCTAATATACATTTGCAGAGAATTCACAGTGATTGGAAAAGGAACAGATCAAATTTATTGCTAATATACAGATCAGCTTCTATATATAGGATTTTTTTGAATATGGGTTTTTTGGCATTTAGAAATCCTGGACAGACATACCATTACAAACAGAATCAATGAGAAAGCTGTAACCACTTAGTTCCACTCCACTGCATCTTCATTTGTCACCTATCACTGTTCTAGGCGATTAGAGCTTGAAGGACTAGTGCACAATAATAACATATGCTTTGATTGTTTTGTATTTAAATCTTCACACATGTTCCATCCGATTTAGATTCTTCCAAGTAGCAATCATTTTTGGCCATATTTGCCTGTATTTGCTTTCTATTATAGCAGGCGTTTCTTCAGTATCATAACTTTTTTTTATTTTCTGTTACTTTGCGCATAATACATTTAGTTAGAGAATGGGCACTATAGCTCCTCCTGTAAATAATTTTAAAATACATTTTAAAGCCAATATGTGGACATACAAAGTATCCAAGGTAAATAGATAGTAACCTATAATTAAAGCACCTGTCGTAGAACTACAGACTGCAATTTTATACACAAAAAATTGCAAATTATATGTTGTTAAGCCCATCGATAGTCACCAACACTGAGCTTTCAAGCACAAAGAGTCAACATATCAAAGAAATAGAACATTCGCAGTGGAAAGAATCCTACCATGTGAACAATACTAATATAAAATATGCCATAGAATGATAAAAATACATTGAATCCTGTGAAATAAGAGAGAGAAAATGGATAAGAAATTTTGATTGCTAGTGGAAACATAGCAAAAAAAAAATATATATAAAGCTCTCAAATGACAACAATATTTATATCCTAAGGTCCTTTGCCAAACTCAAGTTATGCCATTCACTATCTTTTTTAAATTATCTTATTCTAAGATGAAAATTACAAAGAGACATCTCTGAAAAGAAGTAAGACTTCATTTTCCCTTAATGTAGCTATTTTTCTTTTTATATAAATTGCAGATGTTGCTATAGTGTTGGCTGAATCCCACTCATTTGGCTCTTGTGATGACCATACCTTTGTATACTACATGAGGAAAGTAAGTGTGGTTCTTGGTTTTATACATACTTTAGAGGTGAAGTTACATAACCTACTTCCAACAGCAAACTCTCTCTTACACAGAAGAATATAGGAGTCATACCTGTACAAGAGGTTCTTTTCAGGTAAATTTCTTCCAGAATTCTTAGACCTCTATCCATGCAAAGCAGAAGTATGGGAAGGGCCAGACAGCATATTTGTCACTGTTTGGTTGCCACTGAGGTACTTGGACTAATGCCCTTTATGTTTTGCTACAATCTTTTTTTGGTAATTTTCCATTCAGCATTCTCTCTCCTGCAGCCCGTCAGTTTTGTTAGCATTGTCAGTTAAGGAAAAGTCTCTGCTTGCCTCAACATTCCAGTCTGTAACTTTGTAAGAAATAGCACTCTTCCCCTTGTTTTTACAGCAGCTGTCTCTCATATAGCCTCTCTCTCTTCCTTCACTCAGATGATCTTCCAGAAAAAAATGCAAACCCAGTGTTGAGGTACTCACGGAGATGGAATGGGAAGAGAAATACTCCTATCTTCTTGTCTACAAACGTTCTTGTAAATGCAGCCACTTAATTTAAAGGCAAGGCAGACAGGGGCTATTCCTTGTTGAAAGTTTGCTGAGTGTTTTGCTGAGTGTTTCCAGACATATATATTTGTCTGATTATTGCCAACAATAAGTAATCCTAATCCCTACTGTCAATCCCACACAAACCTAGAAAACATAAATTGACAAATACTTAATCCTTTCAGAAAGGACAAAGGATTACTCAGAGGAGCTGACATATTTCTATGTTTCCAAACTTTTGACTAAATATTCCAAAATACTTTCAGAAACCATCTTACCATCTGAAACTCTTACATTCATTGCTGGACAATGACCCAAATGACATGGCTATGGGGACCATTATTTCAACACAACCAACAAGGTGCTAATTTTAAATTTATTGCAAAATAAAGATTTTTTGTTTTCTTTTTTTTGTTTTGTTTTTCCAGGAAGATCTACCAGTAGAGTTAACTTAGTTCACTTCTCCAGTCCTTGGCTAAAAAAATTGTAATAATTGCACTGAACATTCTTGATTTTTGAATCACAGAATTACAGGTGTTGGAAATTGTGTAAAAATATTTTTCAAGTTAACAAATCTTAATATTTGTACTTTCCTTCTAAAAATATAAAATTCCTCAAAATAGATTCTCTACATGATATTATCAGAAATAATTATGCATGTATGTTAAATATCAGAACTGCTTGCTAATTGAAGTCAGTAAGTAGTTTTGCTTAGATAAAATGTATTCTTTACATTTTCTTTTTTTTGTTTGTTTTCTGATGTGTTATTGTAGTTATTTTGTCAAACAATTAAAGCTGTAATAATGTTTTCCACATTTTATGTATTTTATGTAAAAAACTTCCTCCCTCTCTCCCTCTCTCCCTCCTTCCTTCCTTCCTTCCTTCCTTCCTTCCTTCCTTCCTTCCTTCC